>JAPWTK010000844.1:0-143243 GCA_029963805.1 Aromia moschata
CCATAAAGTAGAGGCAACAAAAACCATATATATGAAGATTTGATATTAAGAAAAATATAAGGTGGAAAATACAAAAATAACGAATTTAAATAAAACATGTGAAAATCAGCGAAAAAAAAATGGAAATAAAATTATATACTGTAAAAAACTTTCTTTACGTCTGTACTTCACATAAATGGCATATTTAAAAGAGATTCCCACCAGTTCTTTTTACTCCATTTTTAGTACCTTTTCATAGTACCTTCTAAGAAAAAAAATAACTACACCAAAACGAGTTTCTTTGAATCTAAAACATGTTCTTGTGTGAACAAATTACATTTTTTCTTCAATTTTAAGCAAATTTACTTTTAGCACTACTCTTTTTATACAAGCTCATGTCTATTTGTCAAATAAACAATTAAGGTTGGCAGAAATCCTCCATTTTTCGACCATTAATGAAGCGATTTTTCGACCATTTTGGCCATTTATGGCTAAATTACCCGTTTTGGATGACTGCACAACTTTGGTTTGAGGTTATATGGTTAAATGGGGTCATTGGGATATTGATTGTGATGGCTATGGGATTAGAGGTGTGAAGTTATTGAGGTATTGGGTTATGAGGTTTGATTGGGTTCTAGAGTATTTTTTGTCGTTTTTTGCCATGTTTCCGCAGCTTATTGAGGATAAAAAAATTGTGACGTGATGGGGAAAAACGGGCTTCAGATTCGAATTCAGTGACCCAAAAAACCAATAATCCACCATGTTTGGTCAGAGGGACATTTCACTTATTCTTTTTGTGGTGCTGTGTAATTTTAATAAGTCAAGAGTTTTAAACTTGATCAGTATTTTATTGTTTAGGTTCGTAATTGTATGAAGACTCTTGATTTGCAAAAACCCTTTTTTTACAGTTGGCACTAAACCGCAACTGAAGTACCGACATATACCGATATATACAAATTAAGGAAACGATATGATAAGGAAATGACAGAATATCCGGGTAAGCCCATGTGTTTTTCTAGTAAACACGAGTTTTTACTTTACTGTTTGCATATAATTAAATTCTAATATGGCAATCTGAAAAAGGATATGTTTATGTAAGTGTTTAAGTAAAACGTTGAGTAAATGTAACATGCCGGATTTGCCACAGACATTTTGTCCTTGGCGAAGCAACGCCCGCGAAGTGATGGATGAAATAATAAGAATTACATTCTGATAAAATAGTTGGTAATGGTTTATAAGAGTCAGATGAAAGACCTGGAATGAATGTCGAAAAATTTGCGTTCCAGAAAAAAAGTTTCCCACCAAAGTTGTTTAGGTGCTAAATGAGTCATTTTAGCACCTAAAATTGGACACGCATGGAATTTTACATTAAAAACATTGGATTCGGATTGATCGTATTATAGCATAATTTTAGTATAATATCTCAGAAAAGTTATAATCATCTCAAAAACTGTGGTGCTTATAAGCAAGTTCAACTGATCCTGGTTCAGGGGCGTACCCGGGGGGGGGCGATGGGGGCGCAGGGTTAAGTAAAAACCAAAATACTCGGGAATGCGGTTGCCCTTGGCTGTGTGACCTTTTTTATTTACCTTATTTGTTTCAACTGCATTGAGCGCCCCCCCCCCAAAGATAACTACTGGCTACGCCCTTGTCCTGCTTAACATCCTGAGTTGACAGTTCTATGCATCTGAAGCTGTTACTATCTTCAAATCAATTTTGTGGGAATAATAAGAACTCTGTTTAAGAACTATGTTTGATAGTTTCTCGCCGTAGAATGCCGTTTGACTATTTAAGTCATTTTATTTACTACAATACTGAGATGGATGACTAGTTCTGATGGTTTCAAACCGTCAAAAATTAGCTCTGCGAACAGAGCTAAGATTTCCAATACAACTTTCTGCATTTAGATTACTTAATATTCATTTTAAAGTTCAAGTTATTTCAGCAAGTATATATGTAATATCGTATTACTCTACAAGGTTACATAAAGTCAAGGATTTAGTTTAAGTTCTTATAACAGTTTTAGAAAATCGAAATTATTGTATAAAATAAATAAAATATACCTAGTTACCACAATAATGCGATTTTAGTGTGTCTATGATAAATACAAGTTTCTTTAGGACAATTACTGACACAATTTGTCAAAACAAAACGACTGCAATTTAGTGAATTAGTACAGCAATGGTTCTCCTCGTCTATGTTTTCTTTGCTAAGAAAAATGTCACTTGGGTTGATTTAAAAAAAAATGTCACTACAATCGATTTTAATCTTTGGCGACGAGCGAATTTTCTATTTATTTAAATACTTTATTTTAAAACAAAACAATTTTGAATGATAGGAATTTTGACAACGAACTTTGATAACGGACTCTGATTTTGTTTTTATCGATATACGTTTAATATACGTATATTTTGAGCTAAGCGAACGAATGTGTTTCCCTGAAGGTATAAGGCATAATGAAATTGGCACTGGCTGTACTTTTCACTGTACGGTTCACGCGTAAGCTGTGATAGGTAAAAGAGAACACGTGACTTAATGGTCTTAGTCAATTGGACTCATTATTTCGACAGATTTTTTTGTACCCTGACTTTGAACGTAATAGTTTATACCTTTTTTCTACTAACCACAGACGCAGCATTGGGCCTTTAATTTTAACCAAACAGTTATGATCTAAAATAAAAAATATGGAAATAATTTCTATCAAATAAATAGTTCGAGATTTTCAATAAGATATTTCTTGGACACAGGTAACGTAATGAGATTTTCAACATTCTGATATTATTTGTTCATTTTAATGGAGCTTTGCAAACTTTTGCATAAACTTATTCTCTTCTTTTTCGAACTGTTGGGTAGACTTTCTATGTTGACGACAAAGTATAAAACAGTTGCATACGTACCTCAAACTAGTTTTTTTAAGTATATACCTAATCAAATGAATAACAATTAAAAACACCTTTCTAAGCTGTCAGGAAATGATGGGTCGAAAAGCATCACGAAAAATATTATGAAATGTCATAAACACTTGTTAACAATAAATTATTTATCAACCGATCAACAGCTTATTATAAATAAAAGAAAGTAAATAAATACACGTATTTAATTGTACTATATGTATATATTAATTATTAACTTTTTGGCTCTGTATGTTTATTTTTTTGTAGATTACTTTCTATTTAAGGAAATTTATTTGCCGTTTAAAATACAAATTAATTAGCAAGCCCATGAATAAATATGTTACCCCGAATTATTGAGGAACATGTACGCTTACAACAAAGTTAAATATTTAGATACTCTCACTAAATTCTAGGCCTGATAAACAGGGACACAATGTGTAACGCATAGGCCTTGTTTGACAAACACATTACGAGATTTAAACGCGCCTTGTTTATTTTTTTTTCGTTGAAAACATTTATGCAAAAGATTTCGTCGAGGTCCGCAGGAAGTTAGTGAATGCCTTTCACTTTTTTCGCACGTAAAGTCTACGTGCTAATTATTTTTTGTACATCTATTCGCGAACATTTTCCCGTGTCCCACTAATGGCCGGTCGCGAATCTCGGCTCGCGGAAGCGCTCGAACAGAAACGGTTTCCAAATCACGATTCTGACATTTCGTTAGCAATTTATCTCTATTTTGTAGAACGATCCGTGTCACTGTACTCCAAATCGTTTGCTGATACCGAGTGTCCCACCACAGTGAGTCTACAGAGCCTACAGGGTTACAAAATGTGGTTAGCGCCACTGATCTGTATACGAGGTGTGGCTATTAAATACTCGAACTGCTGTGATAACACTTTTTATTCGTTACCAATTGCGGTGCCAATTTTTTCGTTTTCAATGTACCCTCCTTGGCGATCTCTACACCGCTCCATACGACTTTTCCATTGTTGAAAGCAGTGCCGGAAGTCCGCTTCTGTCAGCTGGTTCAGAACCTCCGTCGCTTTTGCTTTAACCACTTCCACACTTTGACTCTTGTCATAATATCCGTGTAATCACCGTGTCTAACAAGCTTGTATCAGAGTCAATGTTGTTTAGAATGTTAGCACAAATGGTCATTCTTGATTCCTTTTGCTCAGGAGTGAGGAGTTTTGGCACCATTTTTGCGCATGTTGAACGATTCATGCAAAATCTGGCGAACATATTCTTTGTCGATTCCTGTTATTTCAGCAAGCCCTCGGATGCTTAGATGACGATCTTCGCGGATTAATATACCAGTTTTTTCAAATTTTTTGTCCCTTTTTGACGTTGAGGGCCGTCTGGGACGCGGATCGTCTTCGGTTTTTCATATCCCCCTTTAAACCGTTTAAATCATTCAAAAACTTGTGTGCGGGATAATCATGGCATTCCCGTACACTTCTTTTAATATTGCATAAGCTTCTGTAAAAGTTTTCTCCAGTTTAACCAGAAACTTAAGATTAACCCGTTGCTCCATTTGAACAGTTAACATTTATTCGATGCATCACTGGTGCGTAGACTAATTCAAACTACTGCTACAGTCAAACTGAACGACCCACTGGCTTGCCCAGGGAGCTCAGGGTGGGAAAAGTATCACCAGACACAGTTCTGTTCAAACTTGTTGGTAGCAGCATCAGTTCGATTATTTAATCCAACTTCGTACTAATGGATAGGCAGTAGAATAGTCCCCACTCCGCCTTTTTCGGCAGATTTGAACAGCAGCCATTTTGTAAGTCAGTAAGGAAATCTGCGTCAGTGCAATCAGCTGTTCGTGCTTATTAATATATTGTTTGTAAATGCAAATATGACCAAATGGAAACTTGATTAAAACAAAAAAAGTTGAAAACAGCATTGGTTAAGTGCGCGTATTGCGGTGTTGAGTCAGAGAAGAAGTTGTGACGAACATTCCATAGATAATAAAAAATGTATTCATGGAAAAACGCGCATTAAGTTCATCATCCCTGCAAAATGTCTTGAAGATAAAAAGGAGTCTCCATATTTATTTATTATATAAATAAAAAAAAAGCCTCTTTATTTCATATGATGTCTGTTGATGTTATAACGTTTCTTATACAATGTTGTGATTGTCCCATAAGAAAAAAATAAATAGAAAAAAACTGTTTTTTTTCCACCTCTTACTAAGTTCAGCGCATTTTATCTTATATTTTGTTCAATCATGAAATGAATCATGGATAGAAATAGATTAAGTCATATTTAACAAGTATTTTAAAATAGACAAATACATAATTGATGATTTTGAAGTGAAGGCTTTGAAGTGTTTTATTCATTATCATAACATGAAACTCTTCCTTTTCTGTTCTCTGCTTTTTAAATAATTTCTAAAATGTTCTTTTTGTACCGATATTTTGTTCACATTAAACATTCATTGAAAGCTTAACAGAAAACAAAACAATTCTAATACGCTATAAAGAAGTTATAATTTTTAGATTCATATAATAATCGATATGTGATCATGCGCATAGCGCGAAAACCGTTCTGCTATGAATGGGGTCCTTACTGTCTTACAAAATGGTGGACTTTTGCCATCTCTGTAGGTGGACCTCCCTATTTACATCCTACTGCCTATCCAGTTAGTATACAGACTATTGGTTAACACATTTACAGTAGATAGGTATAATACAGGTATGGCACTCTTTGAGAATATGACTAATAGGTATCTATGAAGGGTCTTCAAAGAGTAATGATCAAAGTGGAAATTAAAGTTGGAAAGGTCCGTTTTTTTCAAATGGAATACCCTACACAGGGCGTCCCAGTTTTTTATTAGATTTTATTTGAAATTTTATGAATCAAGCTATAAAATACCGTTTTAATGAAAAACGAAGAAACTTTGGACCTGTCACACCTGAAGGAAATCAACTGGCGTAGAAATTCTGATTTAAAAAGGGGGCCACGGAAATGTTTCTGTAATTAAAAAGTGTTTTTATGGATGATTAAACTTTTCATTAGACTATTCACCTATATAACTGTATTCACCTTGTACCTCTCACCGTTATTGTGTAAACAGCCAGAAAATAAAAAGAAAAAGTTTATCACCTATCGTAAACTACGCGTTTCATGACCACGTAGTAGGTGGACCTTTTTTTTACTTAAAATTACTTATTCAACAAAAGCCTATCCTGATCAAAAAACCTGGGACGCCGTGTATATTACTGGTCCATTAACTGTACAATTAAATGTCGTGTCTATATATATATCTCTGATGTTTTCCGGGATATAACAGACTGTTTGTAAATTTGCGTAATCGATTTACACTTTTTCTTAACATACAAATTTTTTAAAAGTTTTGTGAGTTGTGTTACATACTCCGAGATTTAGAATAGACTAGAGGGAATACATTACATTCGTCCCATACGTTAAATATGGTATAAACAAAGTGATACTAATATGGCGGCTTCGCCAGAAATACACATAAAATTAGCCTCGAATTATTTCATTACACAGAACATATATATCCGTATATAATACCTAATAATAAACACTATTTTTATAATAATTTGAAACTAAATAAAAGCCCAAAATTGTCAAATTACCTGTGAAATGTCATTTCCGGGATATTTTCCTTGTTTGCTTGGCTGTTGCGTCAGCCCTACACTGTATTATTATTGTATACTAGTGTTTAGCATTTAAATAAACATTACAATCAAGCGATAATTTTAAAATACGAAACCAAATAATAAAACAAAAAAAAAAACATCGTTTACGGTTACACCAATATGGCCGCTTGAAATTAGGTGTGCCAATATACGCATTTCCTCTAGTCTAATCTAAATATTGCTGGTTACATATTAAGTATGATGCTGAACGGCGCGAAAATTATTCTTTTATTAACATTTTACACTTATTTTATATACATGGAGAATGCCAAAAAAACTGTTCGTTGAACTCGTGTTTTCGACAAAATATATTCAAACCTCCTTTAACGAGGAAAACAAAAATTTTGAAAACCTGAGTCGCAATTTTTGAAATTTGGTATTTCATTTAAAAAATTGATCAAAACCTATACGGAAAATAAAGTAAATGACAAATATAAAGAGACAATGAGTCAGTAGAGACAAAGAGACAAAGCTATGACAATGAAATAAGGTTATAAATTTAAGATCTTTTTAACGTCTTTTCTTACTCCGCCAACGGTGATGACGTTTTTTTTTTGTTGGATGGCTCGATATTAGCATATATGCATTAGCATTCGTATGAACGTACATACATATGGAGTTACACTTTATGTAATTTTTTTAATTTGTTATAACTTCGAAACCTTCAAAGATATGTAGATATAGGGAAGGATTATAAACAGACGCAATATTTAGTTGCATATTTAAAGGACTAATAATATATAGGGTTTTCCATTTCGAAAAATGAACTTTTCCAACTAATATTGTCATACTGATAATTACTTTTTGAGGACACTGTATTGATATTAGCCATTGGCATCCATATTCTCAGAGTTCCATACCTGTATTCAATTTATTGTAAATATGGTGGCTGCAGCTTTAATATCGTTCAAGATACGCAATTTCAAATTAGGCCTGACCAGACTTAAAAAAATTAAATACATATATCAGAAACTGTTCATTTTTGGCATATATTTGTATGAGAAACGTACATAAAATTTAAAAATATGTACACACTTTCTGACAAGTATTTAAGACATATTTATAAAGATATGTGCTTGACCAAATTAGTGATGTTAATATGACCAATACTATTTTTTTTTTAGCTCATCGAATACAAATGGTAATCCTAGAGATGATTTAACTGTTTATTATAATAATAATATTAAGGATGGAATTCATAGATTATTTTCATTTGAACAAGTTACGGATTTAGATGTTATGAATGTATGATAAACTCAATATAATTCTAATTCATATATGTTGTCCTCATATACTACCTTACATAACTCAAATTTTTAATGAATGTATAAATATTCAGTACTAAAACTTAGAAAGAAGCCATAGTAATCCCGCTACCCAAAGTTAGTCAACCTAGTTTATTAAGCCATCTCAGTTCTATCAGTATTTTACCAGTACTTTCGAAGGTATTCGAAAAAATCCTAGAATTACAAATGAGTAGTTATATAAAGGTAAATAATATTCTACCACTAAACAGTCTGGGTTTAGGTCTGGTTTTAGTTGTGCCACAGCTCTAGCAGATGTAATCGACGATGTAATAAAAGCCTCTGATACAGACAAAATTAGTGTTTTAATTATTTTAGACTACACTAAAGCATTTGATATGATAAATCACAATCTACTTATTTAAATTTTACATTTCTGTGGTATGAATCAATATTCTTCTAATTTAATTTCATCCTTTCTGTCGGAAAGGTTTCAAAAGACAGTGCTTAATAATCTAATATCTGAACCCTTAAATGTAGTTGCAGGTGTTCCACATGGTAGTGTTCTTGGACCATTAATTTTCACTATGATTACTTCCACATTTCATTATTGTTTACAAACCTGTAATTACCACTTGTATGCGGATGACACACAACTTTATTGTAGTTTTCCTCCCAATGAGATTGATTTGTATAGCAATTGAATAAACAATGATTTAAATAATTTACTGTTAATATCAACCGGCCATTTGATAAAAATTAATCCCAGTAAATCGACAGCTATACTGTTCTGTAAAGAAAATGTCCGTGAAAATATACTTAGTCAGTTGAATTTAGAAATTGG
Organism: Aromia moschata; assembly: GCA_029963805.1. NCBI lineage: Eukaryota > Metazoa > Arthropoda > Insecta > Coleoptera > Cerambycidae > Aromia > Aromia moschata. The sequence continues at coordinate 8,633 of JAPWTK010000844.1, forward strand.
ACGGGAAAAGATAACTTTTGTGATAATGCAAAGTCTTGGTCTTACTTATGTTACCACAAAACTAAGTAAAGCGTATGCAGCATTAAAATTTATATATTCACAGAGGAACTTCCTAAGTTTGGAAAAAAAAAAAACATTATGTGAATCATTAGTATTATCACAATTCGATCATTGTGATACAGTGTATGGTCCATGTATTGATAGTATTGACATCCGACGTATATAGAAAGTACAAAATTCATGTTTGCGACTTATTTATGGTATCAAATGATTTCAAAGAATTTCGCATAAGCTGAAAACTATTGGATGGTTAAACATGATAAATCGTCGCAAACTTCATCATGCATGCGTCTACCACAAAATTCTAAAATTCAAATCACTGCCATACCTTCTTAATAAACAATCGTATAGAAGTGATATTCATAATATTAATATTAGGCGTAAAGACCTGTTTACTATACCGCAACATCGCAAAGAAATTTTTAAGAGATCCTTTTCTTACAATATGGCTGTATGTATAAATAACTTACCGCGTTATAGTTTGTCCCGATCCTGTCAAACGTTTAAAAAACAATATAAAAAATATTTATTAGAACTGCAACAGATAACTATGTTCTTCTTTCTTTTGTTCTATCTTTCCCTATTTCCTATTCGCTATTTTTCTCTCTCTCTCTCTCTCTCTCTCTCTCTCTCTCTCTCTCTCTCTCTCTCTCTTATTTATTTTTGTCACTCAAACCTAGAAAATATTTAATATACTCAACTTAGGCAGTGATGGAAGAACAATTTGCATATGTATACAAATTGCATTATCTGCCTTTATTTACCAATTACATACATGCAGGACTTATAAAAGTATTTGTAAATTATTTGGTGAATATAAATATTTTATTATTATTATTATATGTAGTGTCACTACAATTTATCTTCTTAGACATATTTTTATCATGGTTTGGTTCTTTATGCCGTGTTATTAACGTTTTATAATGTTTTTATTAATTTTTACATGCCACATACATAAAGATGAGCAGTCTTTTCCAGCGATATACTACTTTAAAAATTATAATTGAACACAATAATGAATAATTATGGTAAATTATGGAATTTTAATTAATCATAGTCCATACGTACTACCCGATTAGTAAAAAAAGTATATTAAAAATAAATTTATGTTTAAAATAAGTCCTCTGGGGATTTATAACACGTATAGTTGACGTGCTTCTAACACGTGAATAAAGTTTTAGCAGTCTTTACGGATACATTTCATCAATAGCCGGGCACACACATAGAGGTTGATCTGCGGACTTTATCCAGGGCAGTTTAAGTCTGCGCTCTTTCGCGGACTTAGTATGTGACAGACTAAATGTTACCACTCCACTAACTTTAAAGACATGTCCGTAGACAACTCTGGCGTACTTAATCTCTCGCAGATAAAACGGTCTGTTAATGGGTGAAATCTTTAGACTTATCTGCAGACTTTGCCAAAACTGCGGAATTTGGTCTTGACAAAAGTTTTTAGTGGAAACTTTTACGTTTCTGGTGATATTTTTGTACTATTTTGTTGTGTTAGTGAAAAAATGGCCAGAAGAAATATAAATAAGAAAAAAGTTGCATTGTGTTGCAAAAGTTGAATTCAGTTCCTTTCTGAAGCATACTCGTAAATTTTGTATTTTTTTAAAAACAAAGTTGCGGTCCGCACCAGGATACACTTTTTTACAATCCTGAATTAAAGCATCATAACCCCTATTTTTTTAATTTTTGTTGACGTATTCATTTGATTTGATTTTCCATAAAGCTGGATGACCTTTATAAATGTCTATAAACCCTGTTAAAAATTCTTTCCCTATAAAACGGGTATCAATACTTTCAGCCATCGTTTTTGAATTATGTATTTAATTAGACCCGCGGATTTCGCCTGTGAGAGAAGACATTGGCATCAACATTCTTAACGTTTGGTTTATGTCTTCAGACAAGTCTGTACATGAATAAGACCGGCGCGTGCTCACACACTAACGCACAGATTTGTCAAGAGACTTTGACTGTGGCGGGCAAAGTCCGTAGATAAACCTCTGTGTGTGCCCGGCTAACTGACTGACTATGATACCTAGTTTTGAAAGGCTAGACCTCAAAAACTTGAGATAAATAAATGTACAGGTAAAACTGACCACAAACAATTTATATGGGGTAAGATGGATCGGAGATATATATAATATAACATTTAAAAAATCGTTAGAATCATTTGGAATAAGGAGAGAGTATACCGTTTTTTAGAGACTGAGAGTTTGCATGATAATAATAACTCGAATATCACAGGCCGACTGAACTTCTAAACCAGAGACCATTTTATAGTTTCCTGAATGTTTTTTGACGCGCTGAATCCGAATCTGGCCTAACAATTACTTCAACATGTCAGGTTGATTTTTCAAGGTAATGTAATCTAATAATAATAATTTAATGATGATACACAACACACAAATGATCTTACACACAACAATTTTTCTCACAATAAATTGTACAAGTTGACCTTCAATTTATTTGAATACGTGTAAAACAGAAATTGCGCCTAATTTATTGTCCAATTTTAGGGATATTTAGTAACTTTTTACATTTATTTTCATGTACCAACCTTGTCATTTTAGTTACATTCTTGGAGTCCTTCATCAAAAGGGAAATTTGCATCTAGTACGAAGATTAGAAGTAATTCCCCGACGAAGACTGTTTGTAATGTTGAAATTGATTAATAAATTGTTACAAATATTGTAAAGTGTAAACAATTAGGTAAAAATATCTAAAATTGGACAATTTATTGAAAACGAAATTCTACAAGGTATTGTGAAATAAATTGGTATGTGTTAAACAGTCTTAAAAGTGCAAACAAACACGATTATTCGCTGTATTTGAGGTATGTCACACCACGAAGTAATTTTTCTCCAAAAAACAATGAGATCTCAAACTACTATTCTTCCCCTTTAAAATCCCGTTTGAATCGTCTGGATATCTTTATTCCTTTCCGAGAAATCGGCTGCTGAATTTTATTAGTGTGGCGTATTTGTTGATAAGGTGAAAAACTTAAAAAAGAGAGGGTCAAATTATAAATACATAATTTCTCACTGGGTTTCCAGGTTATCAGGATCATTCATCACGAACCTAAAATTCAAAATGGCGGATCCAATATGGCTGATGGAAAAACAAAGTGGAATTAAGAAATAGTCCAATCGATAAGAACACTCCACCTGGCATTAATTATGCCAGAAGATTTTTTTCTAGACTTGGTTAAGGTAGGGAGTGTCAAACTAAGTTTCCGACCTCGAAAGCCGGGGAGAGAACTTTTGGCAGGCGAAAAACCACGAGATTTTCGCACTTTTTTTAGTGTTTTGCTTATATATCTCCTAAACGCCGCATGCTACAGAAAATTTTATACGTTTCGAAATTAGAGTAGACAAAACGCATTGGTCAAAGTTGATTGGATGTGATGTGGCTGTAGGTAGGTGTCCTTGAGATGTTGACGTTCTTGTGTTGCTATCTGGGATTCCTGGTCCAACCAAAACAAACGTACATATGCTGAAACCAGGAAAGAGTGGCAAACCAGGCACCTTCTCTTCAACATCATCGTACAAGTATGACTACTCTGACTACATTCTTTTTGTTCACGCCTTCTCCGGTTGTGACACAACGTCAGTCCCTTTTGGACATGGTAAGATTAAACTATATGTCCTTGAAAACAACTCTGCATTAAAGGAGGCGGCCTTTACATTTTATGAGGCATTAGTATGAACAGCCCAAATCAATAGAGCAGGGAAGCTATTTTCATAGCATTGTGTGGCGCCGGTGCATTCACAGAGCAATCACTTGACAAGACAAGGTATCAATAACTCAACAAGATGTTCAAAGGGGAAGTTAAACTTGCCACGACTGCCACCGACACTTGATGCAGCCGACAATCGTTGCCGCAGAATATTTCTGCAACTTCACTGTTGGCTGGGAAACAACTTGGGCATATATAATAGCTATTAGTACACCAGTTGCAGGGTGCCGCTTCTTTTTCATTGACACAGGAGTGAGGCCAAGGCTGTCTTGTTTCCGTCCCCACTGAAAGGGGTCCAAGTTGTTTCCCAGTCAGCACTGGACTTATTCCACACAATAGAAATGTTCTGCGGCAATGGTTGTCGGATGCATTCGACAAGTGTCGGTGGTAATCGTGGCAAGCTGAACTTCCCTTTGAAGACATCTTGATGAATTGCTGATAACTCGTCTTGTCAAGTGATTGCTCTGTGACTGCACCGGTGCCATACAATGCTATCAAGTGGACTTACTATTATCAAGTAGACTTAGCTATAAACAGTATACTTCTTGGAGAGGAATAACGATAATCGAACGATTCGAACGGGATTTTGAGTGGGCAGAATAGTTCTTTTAGATACTTACTATACCGAGGTGAGCAATTCTGAGGTTATATTCGTATTTAACGCATCAAAAACCTTTGGAAAAGTATAGCGTGGTTTCTGCTTTTGGGGCCAATTGGGGGCAATAAAAGGTGAAATGTTGGGAGTATTTATAATTAAAAGGCGATATTTTATGGACAAATTAGAACAGTGATTAGGAATAATGGTAGACAATTTGAATACTATATGCGGTTGATGCGATTGTTGCAAGGTAGTTTCATGGCAATTACAGCGCACCAAGAATAGCTTTGCTTCCGAATTGCGCACAACGAACGTAATACGAAGTAGAACGACAGTGCCGGAGAGATATATGACATATCCACAAACAAACAATAACACAGCTGCAGATATAAAAAGAAATTAACACAATTTCAGGTTTTGTCTATTGCGGACAGGAGCAAAGCTACGGTTGGTGTACTAGTTTATACTGTGGATTGCCATCAAATATACAATTATTTGTTATATTCGGGAGACTTTACAAATCAACCAATCTGTGAAAAAATAGAATTTTCTCAAAATACCTTCTAGATATGTAACCTCATAAAAATTGTATAGTCATCGTCCGCAGAATGGTGGGCTAATTAAAAAAAATGAAACATTGTGAGTGCTATTTAAGACGGCTTCTAATACTGGAAAACAATTAAAAAAAAAATGATCGCAAAAATATGCAAAAAAAATAAGTCAAACAACTTTCATTTGAAAAAGTATATTATAAAACAAACGGCTAAAAATATATTGACCAGACACACCATTCCAGACGTTTGCCGGATCCTAAATATGTATGTTGTATGCATGTATCTTAAAAGATTTTCTATTGAGGCAACTACCTACCTCTTCAGCTACCCATAAAAGCAAAAAGGAAAGTTACTACAGGTTTACAAAAAAATAATCTTCCCACAATCTTCAAGTAATTACGGCTACGTAACACGCAAATAGTAAAAGTGAAATATGAAGCGCGCGAGAAAATACAACAGAAATGATTTATGTGAGCGAACGAACGTAACAGGAAAACGGAAGTTATTCTAAGCTCATTTAGAAATTCGTATCAGTTGAATGTTGGAAAAAAATCAATATTGTATTAACTTAAAATTGTCACTAAAAATCATCAAACAACCAACAGCAATTGAAGAGTGTAACTTGTAATTAGTCTGTCTCAATTTTATACATTTTGAGATTTTGTCACAAAAAGAGTCTATGTGCTAAGGCCGATTCCTTTAAACGCACAAAGTGTCATTACTAGAGCTCGGAGGTTAATAATAGATGCCTACTTTACCAGGGCCGGTTCTAGGATATTTATCAATAACGTTATATGACCAATATATGAATATGACCAATATTCCAGTCGCGTGAAGCCCGATCCTGGAATCTATTATTAACCTACGAGCTCTAGTCATTACACAAGGGATAGTAGAACTATTAGATGCATTCTAGATTGCGGTCGTTGTATTAATCAGACGTGGTTAACTTTGAAACAGTCTACATAAATATTATGTGCCAGTAAGCTGTTTTGTTGTTTTGCCGAAAGTGTAGGTACTAGGACATTTTTACAGATATTTGCCAGTAATCCAAAGTTTAACTACTTTAATATTTGATCCAAATTTGGACTATTTATAGAAATATATGTAGTTTCATTCCCGTAAAAATGAGGATATGGCCATTATGCTAGCACGACGGTTTTTCGGTTTTTAGTTCTCTGGCAGGTCAGCTGAAAGCTGCTCCTTGAAAAACGTACAATGTCCCAAAGAAAGGAAAACATTTAATGTATTTGCAGAGAGCTATGGAAAAATGAAACTTAGAAACTAACACGTAGGCTTAAAGAGTTATACTTACTAATCGTTATAAACGGTTTTGTACTTACACCGTTTTAGTTGTAATTAGTTCCAGGTAGTTAGATTATTTACAAAATTATTATAAACTATCTTTAACGATTTTGGACTCAGATCTGTTTTTTTGATTGTTTAAATCTTTTTTACGGTTTAATAATACGTGTGTAATAGTCTACACAGAAAGAAGAGAAAGAAGATTTAATTTTATGAATATTCTTTTTTGAGAAGACCCTTTCTTTATTTAAATGTATCTTTTTTGAAACAAAGAAATTATATAGAACATTATATTCATTATGGTAAAGAAAGTCGTTTCACACAACAATTGTTACTACAATTAAAGAAATTTAATTCTCTGTGTTTTCTGTGTATATACATTGAGAGGAACTGTATTAATATACTAGTACTTAATGGATAGAAACATCTACATGCAGATATTGATGAAATGTTTCCATGCATAATACCAAGATATAGTGATAGATAAAAAGTTTCTAACTATGTAGCTAAAAAAAGGTCTGTGCCCAACAATGTTAGGGATACTTTATTTCAATCATTCTAAGCATAACCCGTGATTAAAAATTTTACTGTCGATGTTTCTCAATTGCTGTACTAGTTTAGCGACATCTTCAGATGCAAAATTTGAATACAAAAAAATAAAACTCATTTAAACGTAAATACCTTTGTAAAGGAGGCTCTAATTAACATCGCAAGTCAGACCGCGGATTTTAGATAATTGCAGTGATTTTAGGAAGCCCTGTTTATAGCTGTATTACAAAAAACTGTTAATTTTTTCATCACTAAACGAGCAGCATTTTTATTCAACAACTAACGAAAAGAAAGCTTTCGAAATGAGGACGCCAGTTACCCAACGCTTTTATACCGCCGATGACTATTATATCAGAAAACGCAGTCTACATTTTTTTGCGGAATACATTTAAATAACAATCTAAAACGTATTCCATTAAAATAAACGCCTCGCGTTCATATATTTTTTAGCCAAGCTGTTAATATTCACTTTCCAGCGAGTATTGTTTAGAATTGCAAAGAGTAGCTCCTCAGATTACAACACTATGTAATGTTTTGTGGTCAGCAATTATTCTAATTTGCGTCGGTTAGAAAGCAGATGGCTAATGATGGGAATCGCGTAATGCCTTACTTCATATACGCGGTTCTGTAAACAAGGTTTTAAAACCCGTTCATTAGTTTCTCGTAGATTTTCCAATGAACGCAAAGAAAAACAAATATCAGTCAATGAGAGCTAATTTCACAAAATTGAAATATGTATGTACAGTGTACCAACAGTAGCTTTGCCTTTGGCCGCAATAGAGAAAACATGAAATTGTGCTCATATCTGTTTTCTTATATCTCTGAGATCGGTCGTACTATCTCGTATTAGGTTCGTTGTGTGCAATTCGCGGGCAAAACTATTCTGGGTGTAGGTTATTTTAATTACAATGAGACATGTGTTCTTTAAATCTAGCCAAAATAGATCTTTTTGTTTGCCAAAAATACTTTTGTCACAGTCTTTACAACTTATTTCGTATATTCCAGACTTTTCGTTGCTATCGATTTTATCTTTGGGTTTGCCCAAAAGCGTCTGTAGTTTATGTTTAGAATTATAAACCAAATTGATATTAATATTTTTAAAAACTTTATCTAGTCCGCGGGTGAATTTAGGTTCATATTCATAAAAGTCGCGGAATTGTCCAGGGCTCTCTTAAATGTACGCTTCCTTATTAACGTATCTATTAAATGGACTGAGTAGCCATTATTACATTTTTCTCCTGTTCAAACCTCTCTTTACTGAGGGGAAAACACTACCCTGAGTGTGAATCGTTGGGGATAGATCTAAGAGTCGGTTTCTTTCACATATACATATATACAAATTCTAACTTATTTTCACTATTTATAAACTAATAATGCATCTAAAAATGGTAGCTGTTCATTGTGTTCCATTTCATATGTAAATTTTATGGCTGGGAAACGGTTATTTAATTTAGCAACAAAATTATCTAAACTAATTGCTTTTGTGGTATTTGCGGTTATTTAATTTTCGCGGTATTTGATACAAAAGCAAGGTTTGAACATGAGAAAAAATTTAATTAAGGGTATAGCTAAGACTGACGGTTACTCAGTCCATTTAATAGATACTTTAATAAGGAAGCGTACATTTAAGAGAACCCTGTACAATTCCACGACTTTTCGTAGAGATACCGACAATTCGAAATTTATTTCGATACCATATGAACATAAATACACTCGCGGACTAGATTAAGTTTTTAAAAATATGAATATCAATTTGGTTTATAATTCTAAAAATAAACTACAGACGCTTTTGGGCAACCTCAAAGATAAAATCGACACCAACGAAAAGTCGGGAATATACGAAATAAGTTGTAAAGATTGTGATCAAAAGTATATTTAGCAAACAAAAAGATCTATTTTGACTAGATTTAAAGACATAAAAACAAATGGCTCATTTAAAATATGGCAGAACGGAAAAATCTTGTGTTGATCATGCTTTTGACCACAACCATAGGATAGACAAAAATAATTTAAAATTAATTGGAAATGTAACAAACAGTAGACAGTTGGATGCGTTCGAAAGTTTAGAACTGATAAAATGTAATAGTAGTGTGAATAAGGACAATGGTCCAATACCCAATAGTCTACTGTTCGTTCTGATAAACAGATGTTACGGTTCAGTGAACCGTGACGGCAAATTAAGTATAAATAGAGCAAGTGTGTAGGTTAGAATTTAGTTTTAATTTTCTCCTGAAGATGCTAACTTAGTTGGCGAAATGAGCGTATTTAAAGTAGAAAAGTATTTAAAGTAAATTTCGGTGTTTCGTGGAAAATGTCCGTGTTTTTTGTTTCTACGCCAAAGGTTTCAGTACTCACTCCAGTGGGCCATGGAAATAAATTATGAAATGTACCATTTATTATAAATATAATTATATTTATTAATATAAATATAATTGCCATATAAGCATCTTAAAATTTGAAGACTGCAATTACATATATATTCGTATGTAATAGATAATAAATAAAATTAACATATTTAAAAGTATCCATGTATAATATACACCTATTCCTATGTTGCTTACCCAATAATCACACATTCTGTGGAACACTTAGTGCACTCACCTGAAACAAAAGAAGATCAAGTCAGCTTAGAATGAAAAATAACAATAGCATAAAAGGGGTGGGAGTTTCACCCACTGTGGATGTTTTAATTTATATGTAGGTATTATCATATCTATCATATCGAGTATTAGATATGCGACCATACCATGGCTCTTTTTGTTCATTTTCTTTCTAGATATTAACTCCATTTATCCCCCAACCCTTCAAAAACTCCAGATTTTGTTATTACGGAAGTGTTTTAAATTCTAACTTAAGGGGGTATTCTAGTCTAGAGGCATGAATTTCGGGAGGTTTTTGAAGCTCTATACAAACGAAACAAAAAATATTTTTACTATCCATTTTTATCATATCCATCTTATCATATGTTTATTGATATTTTAAAATAACATAAAAAATGACTGAAAAAAAGACTCAGAACTGGAAAAGTTATGAGCTGGCAAAGTGGGGGGTCCAAAAAGAGGGTGTCCTGGCGTGCATGATTTCAACCCTTCTGGTCAACTGAAACAAAAAAGCCGAACGGATTCTTAATTAGTATAGATGCCCCTATAGCCCCAACCTTGGAAAAGTCAAACAATTTTTTTCATAAAATGGCCGTTTGAAAAAAAATATTTTGTTTTGCATGTTTTTTTAACAATTCCGATTTTTTTTTAAATAGTAAAATTAAAAATTTTGATCTGAGCGTGCTTGAGGCGATAGAGGAATGTATAAATAACATTCACACCAAATTTCAAATAAATCGGTTCATTAGAACTTGAGATATCGTGCACGTCAACTCGAAAAAAGTAGTTTTGAGAAAAACGCGTTTAAAGTTTTGAGACAAGTTTCCGGCAATTTTACTCAGTTAGCACGTCCACGTTGCTTGAAGGCTGGCTCAAAACTAATTTGAAATAAATACTAAGACGAAAAGATTCCGACTAAATACGTTTCGTGTTTCGTAAGTACTCGGGTAGCGTCTACCGTCTATTGTTCATTTGTTCCGGTCGGACCGGAGCCGATGCCGCGTCACAAAAATGGCTGTAACTCGTAAAATAATTGAAATTTTGAAAAATCCTTTAAAGGGCATATTCTTGAATGTCTAAACTTTGGAAATATGAAACAAAAAAAAAATCGATTTTTTCAAATTTGTAGACTAGAATACCCCCTTAATGTCTTAAAATGTTTTCGAATTATCCTATGCACAAAAATGATTAACTGACGGAGAGATTGGCAGATTTTTTTCCGGAACTTAAAATTCCGAAGTTTCTGAACACGTGAGGCCTAAAGGCAATACATTTTTTTGCCATTGTCGAATTCGAAAATAACAAAATTAAACCAAATTTAAAAAAAAAAGGTCGCAAAAAGAGCATCAGTTGTCTAAGTGTTAATACTTTAATTTCTCCTATCGAATCAAACTGTCGCCATATCGTAGCATAAAATTAGTTCGCATATTGTTCTTTCAAACGTCTTTTCTAATTGAAAATATGTAATTAAATATACCTGCAATTATATGTTGCATCATCAGCTGTACAGCTGCACTCGTCGCTAAAATTATTATGCAAATGTAATAATCAATTTACATAACTTTATCATTGTGACCGAATAATATTATCCGTACCGTACGTAGTGTCGTAGAAGAACACCTATAAATTACAATGAATCATTTAACTCTCAATAAAGGAAAGTATAAAAAGTTATTAATAAAAAACGTCTTAGCGTCTGTTTGTGGAGGTGGTGTATTCGCGCATCCCATTCTGCAGAACAATTACCGTAATAACTCAATTAGTGATGACAAATGATTAACCGACCACCTTGAGAGGATCTAATTTTCATCTGGGCATACAACCTGCGGTATGAAATTAACAGAGCTTAATCTAAAGTACGTTATAATTATGAAGTCATGCACGATTGCAGTGGATATTTTAATTAAGTTTCTATCGAGATATACCCGCTTACATTATGTCTACTTGGCATTGAGAAATTTCCATGAATCAAATACGCGCAATATTGATACACAATTACGATTAATAAAACTACTCGATTCATTAAAAAGAAACACAACCCGTTTCATTAATTGAATAATCAGGGTGGGTTAATTGAAAATAACAGGATGGGTTATATGTAAAAGTAACATACGGCCACGCATTACATAGGCAACTTGTGTAGCATGTGATGAGAGTCGCCTCAATTCGTATTTATTTCAGTAGTCCCGTGATAACGGGTGCTGTTGTACAACTTCCGCTATATGTAATACGTTGAATAATGTGATATATCATAACTTGTAATAAACTATGGCAACCTTCGAAAGGCTACTAGTTGCTTTCGTGTATTACTTTTATGACGCCTTTGTGGCACGTCTCGTTTCCTCAGGTCAAAATAATGATAAACTGATGATAAACATGATATAGGCAACTGCCCCCGAAAATGGATTTGTATTAGGGGAACCCGGGGCAGAACGGGGTACTTAACGTTTGAAATTATTTTTTTGCCAAAATTTACCAACAGATCCTTAAAAAATTCTTTTGGAGATTTGATTTGACGTTATCTCCAACGTTTGTTACAAACATCTTTCATTAATACCTTTGCCCTATTTTATTTTTAGTTTTTTATCAAATTATGCAATATTCCCCGTTGTGCCCCACCTAAGGGGCACAACGGGGTACAGGCGAGGCAGAACGGGGTAGTCGTTAAAAACTCAGGCAATACTCTTTATTGATGCGTAACAAAACTTTGCGATAAAAAACATTGCGTACAATACAAAACATTTTAAATAACAAAAAAATGTGCCTCTATTGGCATTGCTCGCACGAAAACACAGTTTATCATCTATATTCCTTAAAAAATATTGCCCTTGTGAACAAACTCAAGCGACCCACCCTTCCGTAAATTTGGAATAAAAGTGTTGACAATATAGGCACTCAGCATCATCGTCTTCAGGTGATGACTCGGAATCGGAAACATTCAGCCTGCCTTGTTTTTTCTTTTCTTTGTTTTTTTTTTCACTGGCAGCCTTGCTTTTTCTTTCTTTTTTTTCCTCAACGTCAACGAAGGATGTCGCTTCAGAAATGTTTTCATCCACGTCTCGCCGGCCATTGCGGTGTTGCAGTTGAATCTATTATTGCTGTTGTTTCGTAAAGCTAGTTTATAGGCCAGCTTTCGAAAATCGTTATTGTTAAGCCGAACAATCTACTTTCCATATCGGTTAGGTATCGCACTAATTCTAACTCCTGTTGTTCTGTGAAAACACATCCAAATTTTCCAACAGTTTTGTCAATTTTAAAATGTTCACCATTACTTTGCCGTTTTTTAGCGATGTAGCATTCTAAAGTGATTTGGGGAACATTAAATTGTTGCGCTGCTCTTTTGTACCCCATTTCAAGATTAAAAACAGCAAGAACGGCTTGATGCGTTGACTCCGAAGATTGCGAATATTTGAAACGTGGTACCCCGTTCTACCCCGGTACCCCGTTCTATACCCGTTTCCCCTACTTATTTTTATTCTACTTGATTTTTTAAATTAAATACGCCAAGTCCTCTGTCAATTTTAGGGGTCAGCGAAATACTTATGATAAAACACAGATTCTTTAAATGCGATTATCTCGAAAACGACTGCTCTTACTGACTTCAACTAGGGATACATTTTTTTTATATAGAACAGTAGGCGATCGATTTTTCTAATAATCAAATCGACATACCAAGCCGCAAAAAAGTTGTGCCACTTTAAAGAAGCATAGTGAGCGCTTTATATTATTTAAATTTTAAATTTCTATGAATTTAAATTTCTTACCCTAAGAAAACCCTCCAAATTTCGATTTTCGTGCCATTATTTCTATTTATTCGAATTATACAGAAAAACTGAAAACTAAATTAAAACTTTAACAACCCGTATCTTGGTAATCATCAACAATTGAGGTAAGAAGTTATCATCAACAAGTAAGGACTAAGGTAAGTATAGCTAAATAACATTATTTTGACCTCATTAATCTGCTGATTCATTATTTTAAAGTTAAAGTAAATATTCATTACTTTAAAGGTAAAAAACTTGTATGTAATTCACGAAATTGTATGTACTTTAATGTAAAATTATAAATTAAAATACGCCATTTTAGTAATTTTCCGATACACTTAAAATGCAGGCTCATCAATAATCGCAAAACTTGTCGATAAACAAAATCAATCTTTGAATAGGCATACTAAAACCGATTATGACAAGAAATTCACTGTTTAAAAAATGGCGAAGGCGCAGGGAAATGAAGTTAATAATACACAAAACGCTATAAAGTAAGTTCAGTGTTATGTAGTTACCCGTATATAATATTCTATTGATATTTTGCTATATTGTGGAATTATTTATTAAAGACTGAAACGGAAAATATTCAATGTTTGCAATTTAATGGAATTTTTTGAATATTTTACAGATCTATAAAATGTTAAAATTAATTCTTCACAAATATATTAGGGCTTAGAGCATATTGCGCGAATACTTATTTTAGTCAGTATTTGTTTACTTGTTTTTATAATGTTTTAGTTACTGTACAAAACCATTGCTATAGTTAAAATAATAAGATAAATAAAGTACATATGTATATGTACGTACAATTTAAAATGAAATATTATCATGTGACGGAATGTTATAGGGAACTTAAATTTATCAAATTATACAGGGGTGTTCCATTTAAAAAAATAATTTTGATACTCCCTGTGCATATAAGGCATTTTAGTAAAACCGCTATCCTATCTTGATTCTACGTAGAAAACCATCTAAGACCCCGGTTCTTACTTTTTTAAATTCGAACAAAAAATAAATATAAAGGGGAGTACTAAATTAAATTCGCTAATTCACTTAACAAGAATAGCTGTAATTGTAATGAAAAAATATGCAACGCTTTAAAATTTTATTGTTGACTATTTAATATAGACGTTGAGATGTAGCCTTCTAGATATATGTATAATACTAATATATATACAATGAGGACCATAAGTAACGGATAAATTCATTATCTACGTAATTTACAATTTATGAGTAAAATCCTGAAACACATCAAATTTTTAATTCTAGAATGACATTTTTTGAGCATTTTTTATACCTCCCCCTCCAACCCCCTTGGAGTGACAGCTACCCCTTTAAAATTTTTAAATGGAATGAGGGTGCGTGTGATAGCTAATTTGAAAGGGTTTTCAATTCTCCATCCAGCAACATAAGATTTTTTTAATTTCTATAATTTTTTTATTGAAAAATATTACATTTTTAATGTTACTAAGTAAAGAAAAGAACATGAAACAGAACAGACGAACAGTTTAAATCAAATGTTCAAACTGGGCGCCCATTGCTTCTTGACAGTAATGGAGGCGTTGCTGAAATTCTTCTAAAACATTTTGTATTGTTTCCGATGTGATTTGTTAATTTCTTGCCTTATTCTGTCTTTTAAATCTTCTACATTATTTGGTCTGTTGAAGTAGACTCGATTTTAAGTAACCCCATAAAAAATAGTCAAGCAGGGTCAAATCGGGAGAACGAGCATGCCACTCAATTTCACCATTAATTTCATTGGGGTTGTCAACATCTGGAAAAAGCATTCTTAACTCTGGAACTAAGAAATTTTGCCAGAAATCCAAGTAACGCGCGCCAGTTAATGTGCCATCAAAGAAATATGGTCCGATAATTTGAGAATTTATAATTCCAGTCCAAACGTTCACCTTCTCAGGATACTGAGTATTGCCCTACATCATCCAATGTGGATTTTCTGTACTCCAGTATCTACAGTTCTGTTTGTTGACTGTTCTATTTAAGATGAATGTTTCTGCATCGGAAAAACGAATGTTTTTTATAACTCGGCCTGCTCGTTCTCCCGATTTGACCCCGCTTAACTATTTTTATGGGGTTACTTAAAATCGAAAGTCTACTTCAACAGACCAAATAACGTAGAATATTTAAAAGACAGAATAAGGCAAGAACTTAATCAAATTACCCCGGAAACAATACAAAATATTTTAGAAGAATTTCAGCAACGCCTCCATTATTGTCAAGAAGCAACGGGCGCCCAGTTTGAACATTTGATTTAAACTGTTCTTCTGTTCTGTTTCATGTTCTTTTCTTTACTTACAATTAGTAACATTAAATACGAGTATATGTAATATTTTTCAATAAAAAATTTTTTTGAAATTAAAAAAATCTTATGTTGCTGGATGGAGAATTAAAAACCCTTTCAAATGAGCTAACACATGCACCCTTGTTCCATTTAAATTTTTTAAAGGGGTAGCTGTCACTCAAGGGGGTTGGAGGGGCAGGTATAAAATTATGCTCAAAAAATTTCATTCTAGAATTAAAAATTGACGTGTTTCAGGATTTTACTCATAAATTGTAAATTACGTAGATAATGAATTTATCCGTTACTTATGGACCTCACTGTATAATAATAATATACATATAGATGTATGTATTACATTGACGGTTTAAAAGAATTTAACTATACCTAGTAAATCTAGTTGTGGTGTTATATTGAGGAGTTACGTATTCATAAATGGCGAAAATAAAATCAAGTTTCATTTTTATCGAGACTGTATCAGAAAAATGAACGTATTTAATTTTTTTAGGTATTTCCTTGTTAACGAATATAATTATATACTCAAGTACGTTTCAAAGAGAAAGTATATTATTTTATTGTAATTTCTAGGATATATCCTGTCCAAGAAAAATATTATGATGTTTAGCATTGCTTGAGAATTTACTATATTTATTAACAAATAATTACAATTTATTATACCTATTTACAGCGTGGTCTAAATAACATGACAAAAATATATTAAGTAATCAATTATATAAAATATAAATGGTAATCATTTATTTTCTATTACGTTATCTGGACCACCCTGTATATGGAAGCAGAAAAACATGAGCTGAATTGTTGCATTTCTAAATTATGTAAAATATTGTAATTGTAATAACAAAGTTGTCACAACTATTTTGCATCCTTCTAGCTATCTATGATTACTATTAAATATTCTAAGTAGGTACTTCTTTACTGTTGAACATTGTTTTCAACATAAAGAAGTGTCGAACTATTTGTTTGACGTAATTTTTGAATGAGATGAAAATTTAAATATTTTTTTTTGTTCTTGTGTAGTACGAACTATTACATTTACTGATATATGAAAATAGTACAGGAGTTTTGTAGGTGTTATATTTTTGCAGGTGTACTAAAACTAGTTCTCTAGTTATAGTAGAAAATATGTTTTTTGGGGGGTAACTTTGAAGGGTCAGTTTCGCTCCCATAGACCCTTTATTAGCAGCTAAAAAAATACGTGCTCTACAACATCCAAGTTCCTGGTATACCCAACCATTCCTGGTATACGTGAATAAATGGGGTTTATTAGGGGTTTATTACTATACAGAACTGGAATCACAATATTTGGATTAGGTAAGTAATCGCAAGTACATATTTCAAAGAGAATTGTGATTTTCTGACTTTTGACTTCCCCCGGAAAAATTAAAAGGGGTGATATTTTTAAGATTTTAACAAAAGAATAATCTAATGACTTATATCGTGGTCGGTGTTTTATAACTCTACAGCTCAAAGTAAATAGTGCGCTTTTCGGTTTAACTTTATCGACACGTCGGCGCCCGTCTTCTAACCATTGCAACGTTCCGTTAGGTGGACAAACTGCAGGTCTCTAATAGTGTATGATCGAAAAAATTATCGAAAATCGTTTTAATTTTCACGCTGTGTAGACATCCCCTGTAAGGCTAATGACAAATAACAAAAAAAGTATTACTACCATGTAATAATGTCTTACTGTACTTTAAAATAAATATTCTCAACCGCAACTGGCCGAGAATACCGCAATATTTAAGGTTCCTCGCGCCAACAACGGGTCTTTTTTATTTTACATATTTCAACTCGAATCAACTCTTGCCGTGGATAATTTAACTACCGGGCTTTCGGCTTCGCGATTACACGACAGGAGCCGTCCGGTTAGCAACGCCGAACACAAACTGGTTCCTCGATGAATGCGAGAACATCTTCGGTGTTAGTGGCGAACTCGGCGAGTTTATAGAGTTAGTAGACCTGTCAATGAACGCTCAAAAGGGGAATGCCGATCCCAATTTTTTACTTCAGTCCTGTCTTTAGACTAGTACTAGAACTTTAGACATACTAAAAGTTCCCTGACCTAGGTAATCAGGGGGGTGCAGAAGGGCACAAAAAGGAAGTGTTCAACCCTAAGAAAAAAACTAAGGCCGATGGAGAGGTAGAAGGTATTATAAAGAAAAACGGTACTTAACACACTTTTTAAATAAATTTTCGACTTAAACAACAAGCATTTTCAATAAAATAAAGTTGTGTCAGTTCCAATTTATATTTTATTTCCAGCATTAAAACAGGAAAAAGTTCAAAAATTCGTTTATCTGGAGTTTTCGGTTATCCGCAATAGGTCACTCTATGTTTTTTTTTTTGGCAAGGGAATTCTATTATAAAACATCTCATTTATTTAAGATTACTGTCTCAACAAGTTTAATACCATTTAAACTAAGAATTTTCTTTTAAATTTTAAAATACAATGTACCTGAGGTATTCCCATTTGGCAAAAATGAGTTAAATGATCTTGTATTAAAAATTACTCCCAATTTTACAGTGTTAATGAAAATCGATTTTTAACATTTTTCTGATGAAACTATTATAAGGTTTTTTATTCCATTCCTAGCACCTTAGATTGAAAACTAAAAACTGAATTTTGAAAAAAAAAAACCTAATAAAAATTGATTGTTTTGATGCCTTCTTACTCAGAACACTTTTTCAACAAAATACCATTTTAACATTCACTAAATAAGTACATTTTCTCTAATTTAATCAAACTTGTATCTCCTGCCATCTCGAAGATACTCATGCAATACCCTATCTTGGACACATTGTATACAGGGCAGTAGCGGCTAATGAAATTTGAAATTCTAGCATTTTTGTAAGGAGGCATGGGGTTATTCATATTTGAAGGGGTTATTATTAGGCCTAAATAGAACAAATAAAAAAAATTGAAGATATGGAAGAAATACAATGGCAAAAAACTTCAAATGAAACGTGCGAATTTCTGAAGCTTGAAACTTGAATTTCCCCAGAAGATCTTGGAAACGGCTTGCAAAATATTAGCGAAATATTTTTTTTCACTATTACCAAGTTAATACAAAAACTTTGTATTCTTATGGTTTTTGCAAAATTTTCATTTTGCTTCAAGATATCTATTGTAAAATCTCAAAGACGAAATGTTGGGATGAAATAAAAATTCAAATTACCATAACTTTTACAGATCTCGAAATTTAGAGAAAATTACAGGTATAAAAAGACTTTGTATTCAGTTGGTGATTATGGAAAAATATATTTCGCAAATATATTGCAAGCCGTTTCCCAGATCTGGGAAAGCAGCCATTCTTGAAAAAAAAAATGGGAGTTTCATTTGAGGATTTTTTGCTAGTATAGTCTACTTAGGCCTAGTAACCACCCCCTAAAATATGGTGTGATCCCATACCTCCTTGCGAAAATACAAGCATTGATACAGGGTGCCTACTATTTTGATGATATATATTGCATTGGTACTTTTAAACCGAAGAGACACGAGGTCGGCTAAATATGACATAAATTGCGCGTTTTATGGTTCATGACGGTAACATTTTCAGTAGTTTAGGTAAAATTCGGAACAAACTTAAAAGCACCATTTTCAAATTTTGTAAATAACTCGTAAAGGGTAGGATTTGCAGAGAAAATCTTCAAATGTTGAATGCTATCCAATTTCCACTTCGACTACGCGTCGCGACTCCCACCGTTTGAATCGTTATTGAGTCAGTTTTTGTTGCAGAAATCGATCGATCGTTTATATACAAATGCAAACATTTAGTCGTTTTCACTTTGTTCTATGGGCTCTAAGTGAGGCTTAGTAACTACAAATTTTAAAGAAACTTTCATTTGAAGATTTTCTCTCTAGATCTTACCTACCATTTACGAGTTGTTTGCAAATTTTGAAAATGCCACTTTTCAGTTATTTTAGGATTTTACTGAAAACTGCAGAAAATTTTGTAATTCTCAACACGTCACCTTCGTGACCCTCGAATTTACTCGACTTATTTATTTACTGTATCCCTTACAGTGTAGAAGTTACCAATGCAATTCCATCAAAACAGTGGATGCCGTGTATCTCCTGTCCGCCTGCTTCTCCATAAACCATTTTCTCAAATGTCCTGATTTTTCAACCAGCTTATGTTCAGAATTCAGACGTAAAATATCAGTGCTTGAGAATATGGCCAAAGGATTTCGTTCAGGTTTAAAACGTTTGAAAAATTACGATTTATTCGACAACAAAAACATTTTAGACCTGATTTTCTTTATGAAACAGATATCCCTGAGTTCTATACCAAAAAAAAATCACGTCCTCGAGACCTATACTTAAAATAAATAGCTTTATTTTATTTTTTAAAAATATTGGGCAAAACAAAATGACGGCCGAAACAAAAATATTTTTGTATAAACTTGTGAAAAAATATTGAAATTTGATATTTGAATTTTTTTTTCCCGCAAACTATAAATTTTTGTAAAAATTTCTCAAGAACAAAAATGTCTTGTTTTTGAAGAATACTATCTAGGATTTTGTGTTTTTTCAGGATTTTTAGACGATTTTTGATTGCTCCAAAAATCACGAAATCTGAAAAAAAATTGAGATTATTCTTCGATTTATTCCAAGATAATTTTATTCTTAGAACATTTTTACTAAAGTCCGTAGTTTTTGAGAATATTGTTTATGAAGTTTATACAAAAATATTTTTGTTTCGACCCCCATTTTGTTTTACCAAAAATTTTTTAAAATAACATAAAGCGATATATGTATTTTAAGTTTAGGTATCGAGGACGCGATTTTTTTCTGGTATTGAACTCGGGGATACCTGTTATATAAAGAAATTCATGTCCAAAATGTTTTTGTTGTCGAATAAATCGTAATTTTGTCCAATTTGTTTATAACTTTTTTTTAAAATCAAATTGTGATTTCTATTGATCCGTCAATTGCTTGGATGCATTTGATGCCGTCATGGCAGAAAAAAACGGAAATTGTTATCATGACAGTGATGCCTAGGGGTGGACGGAGGGGTAGTAAGTGGGGGAGGGGACGTAAGGAAGACCTAGTCCTAGGGGTGAAGACGAACGAGCGATGTCATGACGGTCGTGTGGTATCTGGGGTATGGGCGACACCTACAAGAAGACGTGCGAGCACCTGTAGAATTTGATAAAAGATATAAGAAAAAAGCTGAAGTATAATAACACAGTTTCTTTCCCATACACCCAATAGACCCAAGTGAATCCTTTCGTTTTAGACTCAGATAGTGTCCCCCTAATCACTTATATAATAAATCGTTATATCTCTGTTGTGGCACAAACTGGGCATAGTTCTTTGTTTATAACTTTTTTTAAAACCAATTTTTGAAATATTTTAAGACCATATTCTGAAAAAGCATGAAATTTTACGTCGGAAATGACCAGACGGAAATTTTATCAGCACAGGAAAACA
The DNA here is from genome assembly GCA_029963805.1 of Aromia moschata. NCBI lineage: Eukaryota > Metazoa > Arthropoda > Insecta > Coleoptera > Cerambycidae > Aromia > Aromia moschata. Next base: position 29,559 of record JAPWTK010000844.1, read on the forward strand.
TTGAAAATAAGGCGGCTGAAAACTCTTTAAAAAATCAAGACATTTGATACTTAATGGGTTAAGTATAGGACAGACGCGGTCAAACTTCCAGACCCGTCCGGGGCTCCCTCAAGATTGAGTACCATTTTCTCGAAATCAAACAAAGACCACATGAGAATTTTGTACAAACTTTGTACATTTTTGTACAACCAAGAATGATTTTTGTACACCGTTGAACCGGCCAAATTAAAATTTACTAACGGAAAATTTACTAAAAAATTGGTACTCAAACTTGAGGTCTGTGTACACTTTTTCCAAAATAAAATTTTAATTATACCATTAAAAAGATCGAATTTTGTACATTTTTGTACACCCAAAAATTATTTTTTGTACACCCTTCAAAAAATGAAAAAATCAAGTGTCAAAAGTGGTACACAATCCTGACAATTTTTGAAAACTGAAAAATTCTTATGTTTATATGTCATCATATAGAGTGATTTTTGTACATTTTTGTACAACCAAGAATTATTTTTGTACACCCTATTTAACGGGAATAAATCGAAATACGAAAATGGTACTCAAACTTGAGGTCTGTGTACACTTTTTCCAAAATGAAATTTTAATTACACCATTAAAAAAGATCGAATTCTGTACATTTTTGTACACCCAAACATTATTTTGGTATACCCTTAAAAAATGATAAAATCAAGTGTCAAAAGTGGTACACAATCCTGACAATTTTTGAAAAATTTGAAAAATTCATACGTTATACGTAATAATATACAGGAGATCAGACACGATATACTTACTGCCTTCGCCCTGACTCCAAATGGGAGGTATATGACGACTTAAAGGATACGAGGCTCTGGTGCTCAGGAAGCGAGACTGTGGTGCTAGTGTACACAGTGTGAAAACAATTGACGTAAATTCGAACGATAATATACATAATTATTGAACTAGTTTGTTACTTGATTTTTTCCTTTGTGATCACTTTTATTTCTAACTGTTTTTACCATAAAATATGATTGTACATATAATTCTTATACCTAAGATTGGAATTCCTTATTAGATGTACTATTTATTATTTGTAATTTTAAAACTCATAACATATGGATTTTCCAAAGTTTTCAAAAAATTGTCAAAATTGAGTCTGAGATTTGAATGTTTTCATTTTTAGAGGGTGTACACAGTCCTCAAGTTTCAGTACCATTTTTGTATTTCGTTCGATTTTGGCCGGTTAAATAGGGTGTACAAAAAAGTAATTCTTGGTTGTACAAAAATGTACAAAAATCACTCTATATGATGACGTATAAACACATGCATTTTTCAAAGTGGTCAAAAATTGTGAGGATTGCGTACCACTTTTGACACTTGATTTTTTCGGGCGTACAAAAATAATTTTTGCGTGTACAAAAAATGTACAAAAGTCGATCTTTTTAATTGTATAATTAAAATTTCATTTTGGAAAAAGTGTACACACAGACCTCAAGTTTGAGTACCATTTCTGTATTTCGATTTAGGCATTTAGGTATTTCGATTTAAATAGGGTCTACAAAAATAATGCTTGGTTGTACAAAAATATACAAAAATCACTCTACATGATGACGTATAAACATATGAATTTTTTTCAAAATGTGAAAGTTTTCAAAAATTGTCAGGACTGTGTATCACTTTTGACACTTGATTTTATCATTTTTGAAGGGTGTACAAAAATAATTTTTGGGTGTACAAAAATGTACAAAATTCGATCTTTTTAATTGTATAATTAAAATTTCATTTTGGAAAAAGTACAGTTTGTACCATTCTGTTTTTAGGCCCGTTAAATGGGCAAAAAAGTTGTACAAAAATAAAACCTACAATGAGTATAAACTGAATTTTATGAGTTTTCAAAATTGTAGGATGTACCACTTTTGAATTTTTTCTTTTTGAAGGGTGTACAAAAATAGTTTTTGGGTGTACAAAAATGTACAAAATTCGTATTTTTATGGTATTTATTTGTTTTTGGAAGAAGTGTACACAGACCTCAAGTTTGAGTACCATTTTTAATTTCGATTTTGGCCGGTTAAACAGGGTGTATAAAAATCATTCTTGGTTGTACAAAAATGTACAAAATTTGTACAAAATTCTCATGTGGTCTTTGTTTGATTTCGAAAAAATGGTACTCAATCTTGAGGGACCCCGCGCGGCCTATACCCTGCGCCTGGAGAGCATTCAACCACGCTCTCGACGCCCTTGGTCGCACCTTTGATGTGTTCAGGGATGTTTTCATTACAGCGCTTGTCTTCTTCTCTACCCCGACCATCAACAATAAAAAAACGTGATTTATGTAAATCGATTTTCGCAATCAATACGATCGACAGACGTGGCGTTGTCTTTTTTTTTGAAACGAGGCTGCGCACGCCCGATCGTAAAAAAATCTTAGGAATATCAATGGGCAGCGGAGTATGCGCTTTCGGTTTCATTTATTAAAGTGTCACGGCGTGCGAGATCTACGGCCGAAAAAAAAAGAAAAAGTGATAAATGCATCCTGGCATGACCAGCGTGTTCGGACAGCCTCCGGCCGCAGAGGAGCAATAAAACCGAACGGACGACCGACGGTGATGGGCGTTTTCTTTGTTTCGGCTCTAAGTAAACTAGGTACTCGGTGTATTTAAAGTAGGTAATAGACTACGAGTCGTTTCCGATGGATATGCAACAAACCGCTGCCTAAAGGAGTCACTACTTCCACATTTTTCCAAAATTAATTTGACTAAATCTCTGAAAATACTAGATTATATTTTTAAAAGTGTGACACTTGGATATACCTAACTAGTGTCCGGAAACAACGCAGTATAAAAATTAAAGTATAAACAGTATTTTTAAGTGCCTTGTGAATTATGTACGCGTGTATTTCTTGCCCGTGCATATGTACTGATCACTGACCGTGCCTGGTAACACACGCGGAACTCTTCCGAGCGTTCCGTTGTTCGAATTAGTAGTATCCCCGACGTGGGAACGGACGAACGGTAGAACGTCGAGTTTAAAATAATTTTATGTATCATGAAAGTAATAAACGTGTGTACATCCGTATTTTGTACCGTGTACGTATTTCTTTTAGAGTTCGTGTAGTGCATTTACATATTATCTGATTTTGTGTAGATTTTTGCAATACATAATGGCACAGTCGTTACCATCTGCAGATAGACTGAAAAAGATTTTATGAGGATTTTACAATAGACGCATCACATATTTTATGCATTCCTTGCAATCGTCGATATATATTTCGTGGACGCCGAGAGTGTGGAAAGACATTTAGATTCGAATATTCATCAAATTTCTGATACGAATATTAGGTGTTTCAGATATTTCGCCCTCGATATTGATAGCTAGTAAACGGGTTTTGCAAAGAGCGGTTAAAAGTATAGAAATAGTAGTAAAACGTGCGTTGCCCTCTGTAGATGTAAAACATAATAATGTAGTGATATTAGTGACAATAAACAACTGTTAAGACTGTTTTGCACATACCAAATTATTGCACAATAAATTGTAGAATGTATTTTTCAATAAACTGTCCAATTTTAGTTTACACTTCTCTGCCAATTCTTAATGATTAAAACCTAAGAGTTATCATAGGTTTGTCCCTAAGAGTAACTGCTTACCTCATTAATAGGTTGGTACAATGAAATACATGTAAAAAGTTACTACATAAATATCCCTAAAATTGGCCAAGAAATTAGAGCAAGATCTAAATTCTACAATTTATTGTGGACAATAAATTTGGCACAATTTCTGTTTTACACGTATTCCAATAAATTGTAAGGTCAACTTGTATAATTTATTGTGACAAAAATTGGTGTGTGTAAAACAGTCATTACAATTATTACAATGCATTGCATCTACCCCATACATAAATGGGGTAGATGCACACCTCCTACAATCGAGATCATTTTTCACCCCAATTGTGGTGAGATGTCGCATGAGTGGGCAGTGTCCTGTGAACAGTCCCACTATCCATCTCAGCTGGATAGTGGCCGAACATCGATTGTCTAGAACCCAGGGACATCCGCTAAGTCTGAACGAGATACGTTTTTCTCTTAATATGTCCTTTATGGCCCTCCTCGCTGTCCGGTAGGCCAGACCGCAGGTGGGTTCCGGCCCTATCAGTGGAACCTTAGCCCCTTTCTTTGCAAGAAAGTAGTCTCTTTCGTTCCCTTTGCAACGACGTTTCCAAAGAGTTCGCAACAAACGCAAAACATTTTTATTATTAAGATACTGAAAAACCTTTTTTAGGGATCGCTTTTGCATATCCCAGAATCTAAAAATCAATTTTGACGTTTGATGTCACGTAGCTACCAATATGGTGGCAATTTTGAGAAAACTAGTACGAGATCACGAAAAGTGAGCTTAAATGACGAGATTTAGAGAATCCAAAAAAAACGTAGTCAAAGTTGGCCAAGAAAAAAAAATATTTCATTCTTCTTCGAATTTATAACCTTATTTACTTGTCAAAATGTTCACATCATATGACAGCTATTGTTTATTTTACAAATTGTGACAGTCACTTGTCAAAAGTTTGACATAACCGAAAAGCTTAGACATGACCGCTATTTCTATCTCTCTCGTTCATAGCCAGAGTTGATGACGTTTTTTTTGGATGTCTCTATATTAATACAAATTATTTGAAAAAGTCATTTAGACTGCATTTTTTTATCCGCTGTATAACCGTCTCAAATTTTAAGTTGATGTCCCAAAGTGTTCTCAAGTTATCATGTACATAAACACTTTTTGACACTATTAATCATGTACCTACTCTAACGTATTACAGTGTGTGTAATATAAAAATGAAATGTATATACGTGCATAGTAGTTTTCAAAACGAGTTTTATTTGATTAATGATGTTCGGTATGTCTATTAAAGATAGAGATGATAGCACATACTTTCTCACTGGAACAAAATGGTATCCTTTAATTACAAAAATTAAATCCCAAAATTACAAAAAAGTACCAAATTTACTTAACCTAATTTACTTATGTATATGGAGAATGCATTTCTCTATATACAGGATTCATTTCTTTTTTTTTCAGAGAACGCAGCTCTACTGAGTACGTACTAGTTTCTGGAATTCTTATCCCCTAGTTTTCATAAAATAGTACCTACGCCTAACATTTTCTCTGCTCAAAAGTTTCTAACATTATTTTAAACTACAACGTTAACTGACAATGAATTAGTTATATGACGATAATAAGTGTATTTCATAAAACATTTTTTTTCGGTTTAAGCGCGCTCATATTTTTGCATACTTTGCATGCTCAATACAAGCTGCATCTTCCTCTATACACAATACGCACAGACTCAAAAATGAAATTATGTAATTGATACGGGTTCGCTTTTTGCGGTACGAAATAAATTGCATTTCTTATTGCGACGATAATAAGTCACGCTGAATCGATTTGGAAATGGATACTCTTCGAGGACTAATCTTACGTTGTTCTGATTAGAGCCCAAGATGTTTTGATTAAATATTTGCTGTATTCTTTATGGTTTCATGATGAGTTGCTTTTATCTAACTAATGAGTCTACTGATCTACTGCTCGTCGTGGTTAGTAGGTAAAAAAAAACAAAGTCGATACGCTAAAATTAGGGAAACTGGCTGCCACAGGAATTTTCTAAAAAATACACATTTTCGACGGGAAAGGCAAACAATTATTGTGTTTTTATTTTAACAGACATACCGGGTAACACAAGATCAATATGGCTCAAGTTTAGATATATCTTGAAAACCAATTAACGTTTTTTTTTTTTGTAATTTGGCGTTTACTTCCTAGAAATAATTTCCAACCAAGTGACGAAAAGATCCAAGATGGCCGACTTCCGGTTTCGCCAAAAATGACACTAAACTCAGATTTTTAAATAAAACCCCCTATATATTTTTGCATATTTGGATTCTACGCGTCAAAGTACACGCAATCCAAGTGTAGTCTCGTTTTTGTGGTGGAAACGTTTTTTTTTTATTTACATACATACCTATATTTTTTTAATTTCTTTATATTTTCTACATTTACTTCAAAGGTAATAACGACATTTTGTTCATCGTTTAAATCATTATTACGAACAATTTAAAACAGGAATGGCCCACTATACGTTCCATTTGAACTAAACGAGTTTTATTCAAAAAACAGGTAAAAAGCTAATATGAATTAATTTAATCTCCGATAAAATGAAAGTAGAGTATGTTGTGAAGATTATGTTTTATGGATAATATAAGATACTTTTTGAGTACTTAGAGCAGTACCGCAACTCTCTATGATGAATACAAAAATTTTGAAAAAAAATTCCCACTACCAAAATGGCATTTGATACTTGGGGTGTATGTTTTCTGATGCGTATAATCCAAACATGCAAAAATATATAGGAGGTTTCATTTAAAACCCAGGAATTAGTGTAATTTTTTACGAAACCGGATGTCAGCCATCTTGGTTTTTCATCAATTAATTTTAGTATAAACTCCCCAAATTTAAAATATATCATTTAATTAGTTTTCAAGATATAGGCATGCTTAAACTAATTCCACACTAATTATCCTAGTTACTATTAAAAATATAGCCTACTCCCGGTTACCTTTTACCACATGTAAGGTTGGTAATTTTACTCCCGGTTAAGGCCGGATTAACTAACCAGACCTACTCCCTTAACCGGGAGTAAAAGTACCGGCCCGTAGAATGATCATCCGCCGGCACCGTACCAATCAAAACTAAACTGTTGCAATCAAAAACGAAACTGAACTGAAAATCAAAATAAAAATGAACTGGCGAGCCGACCTGTATATACAAGTTTGTTTACACATGCAAGTCATGAAACATTTTGGTTTTCTAGGGCTGAGTCACCACTGCACTGGTGCAAGTACATTTCAGATACTGCTGACATCTTCAGATAGCTGCAGACTTTTTTCGATCCATGCATGCAAAATTCAACTTTTGTGGAAATTTATTTATTTATTTATTTATTGTCAATTTACGTGCCTCGACAGCTTGGCCATTGGCATGAGTATATAGTGTTTACAAAATTATATTTCAAATATGGCTGTACAGTTTAATGTCTTTTAAATAGTTAATTATATTATTCAAGTTGCTGGACGGATTGAGGTCTTCTTTGGTATCGCCTGTGATGCTGTGTCTTTGTCGAGCTACGTTATATTGGGGGCATTCCGAGAGAAAGTGTTTGACAGATAGTTGGCAGTTGCGATTCACACATACAACTTAAAAGTCCCCGCATAATTCTTATGTTAAGTTCCTCCTCGGTGAAATTGGCTGACTTTTTTATATTTCTTGGCTTTCCTTGACCAACTGACCAAAAATCTCTATGGGCTCAAAGTGTCAAAACATAACCCAACACAATCCCATGAGAAAGTATACATAACAATTCAAAAAAGTAGAGGCAAAAACAGACGCTGACACACACGTGTGTTAGGATTTCCTAACTGTGCGTTCATGACGTTAGGATCTTGACGGTGTGCTAGGATATCCCACAGTACAGCAAAGTACAATGACAAATTTTATTTTATTGTTTTAATAACTACCATTTGCTCTTGTTAATGCTCTCAAGAATAACAATATTGTTTAATACAATTTATTAGGGTGAGTTCGGGGGAGATGGCCGTATGGAAGAGAGGGCCAACTCAAAAAAATCTACAAACACTCGCTAGGTATTGCTCAAGCTACTACTCAGTTCGCTTCAAGTCGTATGTACGAACACCTGTACGCAAAATTATTTGTGAATAAAATACCAAAAGCAAGTAAAATCCACCTTTATTTCATGTGCCTAGTATGAAAATTAGTTAAGGAGTTCATGTTACTAGTTGTTACACAACCACAACTGAAAAGTTTTTGAAAAATTATGTGTTTTCCAAAAAGTAATTTCGAAATGGCTTATGAGTCGTGCTCGAACGTAACCTCAAAATAACCACAAGGACTCATAAACTTTATCACGTGCCTGGTGTGGCCATCTCTCCCGGAAAATTAGGAGAGATGGCCACATTTGGTCTGGGTGTTAATTTCAAATGCCAAATAAATATTAGAGAAAAACATTACCTATCCGAGAGTCATATAGGTTCGTATAGGTTTTCCTTTAACAATTTATGATGTCAGAAAGATCACTTATCTGCTGGCTGAACATTTAAATTTAAAACACTGATTCAATAGAGAAACTGTTTCCGTCAACTCCACAAAAAAACGTCCCGGATTTGACTTCAACTCGAATTTTAATGAAAATATCTCATGTTCCACAATAAGTTATCGAAATACGCAAACGAGCTAAGCAAGTTGACATACTCCTGACATCAAAAGAACACATTCAAATGAGGAAATGTAAAGTAGATTATGAAAAATGTCAAAATGCTAAAAAATATCGCTAAGAAGAACAGTGAGAAGTGCCCCACGAATGAGAAAATCTTTAAGAAGGATATCTGACAGTAGCAAAGATGAAGAATAGCCAGTTTTCTGCGATGCATCAGATGAAGACGGTGAAGGGAGATAAGAAGATAACTATGTGGGCTGAGGAGAGAACTATTTCGAAACACGTCTTCTCGAAGACTGGCTTCAGTGTATTGTTTGCCAACTTTGGGTGCACAAAAATTGCACTGAATTAGATGACGTGTTCTAAATGTGGACAGAGGAAAAAAGGAACTGAAACTCAAAAAATGCATGGTGAAAAAGGAGACCAGGATCTCCCAGACGCTCTGGGAGAGATGGCCAGTTGTGATTTTTAAATTTTATTATTTTTAAGGTTGATCCTATTAGAAGTGATTATACTTTTGTTAATTAACCTGTAATATAATATTCAAACTTTTAATCAAAAATAATAATTACGATATATATAATGTATATACATGTAGTATAATTTTAACTGGACCTTGAAAAAATTATAGCCAACTACCCCGGACTTACCCTATTATTTTCATCCACGTCTTGTTACCATAATACAATTTTTGAATTATATTTAAAACTTACGTTTGGGTACATTCTGCTGGAAATTGATGTTCATTGTAGGAACTACAAATCTACAAATTTTCATGTTCCAATTTTCGGATCGCCAACGATGACGGTGAAAATAAAGTTTAGGACTGTATCAGAAACACTATCCATTTTATTCCTTTGAGCTCATAGAGACATTTGATAGGTTGGCCATGGACAACAAAATATTAAAAATTCAGCCAAGTTCACCATAAGAGGGGGCACTTCTCATGACAAATGTGCGGGGTCCTTCACTCGCGCGCTCTAAATACATGTGTAAACCTATTATAATGTTATAGAGCAGAACAACTTACGCAAATCCCTATGTTAATTTGCTGTATTTACATTACTTAATACACATTGGTTTGAAGTGTCAAAGTGGACATACAGTGCTATTACAACAGACAATAGTAAAACTTACAGCACGACGTAAAAATCACGAAAATGATGTACATAATATGGACATATGTATGCACTGTCTTCTTTCTAATAGTGACAACAGTAAGCGGTATAATGAAACGGCCATTGTTACATATCGCGTACTTGCGTTCTTCGTGGAAGTGTTTACAATAATTGCAACACACGTAAATTGTTGTCAGTCGGGTCTCTGACTTAAAAATAACGGGATCCAGAACCGTTCTTACAATAGTAATTATTTGACGAAGGCCATTTTTCATATTAATTGTACCTTTGATTATATACCGGGTGTCCAAAAACCACTGAATGTCTTAGAAATATCGCGCTTTAGTGTTATTTAACATCTCGGAAGCAATTGATTATTTGCTGGCGACTGTGACCAATTTAGATACTTAAAGTTAACAGAATCGTATTTGAGGCAATATAAAAAATATATGAAAATAAAATGATTTTAGGCATTGACGATCTAACAGAAAATTACACAGGACCACGAATGTTTTTTTCTAACCTTAAAAAAACACATTTTACAAGGTAGTTTGATTACACAGACGCACAAACACAAAGCCAGAGAAGACCATTACCCTTCTACGTTTTTTAAAGTGTTGAAACATGAACAAAATCTGAGGTCAGGATGCATTTACCACTATCAGTTTTTCCCTTGGGAACAAAAATCACTATGGAAAACCCTAAATCAGACACCATGTCATATACTTGATGAGCTTGTGACTGTAATATTACGGGGATGATCTAACAATAACCCTAAACCTCTACCTACTAAAATCTTCAACCCTACGATACACATAATCAAAACCCCATAACCTCAAAAAATCTGAACCTCAAAAAAAACCCTATATCTGTGTTCTGCAACTGCAAGAGCGCAACAAATGAAGTATAAAAAAAACGGACGTTTTCCACGAAACACCGAACTACTACACTTTTCTCGACGCGCGTTTCGCCAACCAAGGCGAGGCATCTTCAGGAGAAGATTAAAACTGTTAGTCAGTTTTAATCTTCTCCTGAAGATGCCCAACTTGGTTGGCGAAACGCGCGTCGAGAAAAAGTGTAGTAGTTCGGTGTTTCGTGGAAAACGTTTTTTGTTTCTACGCCGAAGGTTCTAGTACCCACTCCAGGAAGTATAAATATGATCCAATCATGACTCTTAACTTCATAGCCGTGGAATTCCAAAGCTTCGTAATCCCATAGCCTCGTAATCTCCAAACCCTGAACCTCAAAAACCTTATAAGTAGGTCCTGTGAAATTTGGGACACAACAACGTGATGAAAAGGCATACATATCATGAATCATGACTCTCAAACCCGAAATCCCATCGCTCTGTAATTCCGTAACCTCAATATCAAACCCATTAATGTCAAAAACCCACAACAGTCTGCACGCATTCGGTTACATAGCTATGGTAATTATATTCATGCTTCTTCATCATTTGCTGCGCTCTAGCAGTTACAAAACACAGTAGGTTTTTTGAGATTAAGGTTTTTGAGGTTATAAGGTTTTGAGTATGTGTGTTCTAGGGTTGAAGTTTTCTGAGGATTAGGGTTGTTTTTAGATCATCCCTATATCATTACAGACACAAGGTCGTCAAGTATGTATATGACATGGTTTCTGATTTAGTGTTTTATAAAGAAAATGCATCCTAACCTCAGAATTTGATTCAGCGCGCTGAAAAAAAGTAGAAGGGGAATGGTCTTCTCTGGCTTTGTGTTTGTGTGCCTGTGTAATCAAGTTACTGTGTAAAATGTGTTTTTTGAGGTTGAAAAAAAACTTAGAGGTAAACTAGGAAACGTAAAGTAGACCGGATCTGTACTTCTGCGCATTGGAAAACTTTTGTGGTCCTGTGTAATCTTATAAAGAAAAATACACTGTTCTACTATTATTCTTATTTATCGTATTAAAAAATAAATAAAACAAATTATTATTATTCAAAAAACAATATTTGTGCACATTTATTGAACTAATTTTTTTTTGCGACTGCCCAGTACAAAAGTCAGGGCGGCCATGCGAGGTTTATTAAATAAAGTACGTATACAAATATTCTACAAATTTACATAAATACGTTGCAAAATGAATGATATTTCAAATAGGTATAGGGAATTTTCTTATGGTTTCCAACATCTATCGACAATTGAAAATATTTCGAAACCTATTGGATGTAAACACAGGATATTATCTATAAAATGTTTTTAGAATACTCCGTAGAATTAAAAAAAAACAACAATAATATATAGGGTGTAACTTATTTTATCGTCATACTTTAAATATTTTAATATGCATTGTTTTTCTGATTATGCGTAGACCTATCGTGGTCCGGGTATAGGTTAGCAACTTGCGCATTACACATGTGTATTCCTAAAAAAAATGGCAGGTATGTACTTGTAAGTAGTTAAGCTACATTGTAACGATTCTCTTTATCAACAACAAAAAAATGCCTACTGAACGTCACGTGTGCGCACGGTGGCGTGCTTCACAACACGTGAAATGCATTGCATTATATTTAAAAATGTTTAATATTTAGTTTACTCACCGCAGTCTTTCTGTTATATGAAATGTTACAACAGTTTGCAATGTATGAGCAATTAATATAATTATTATAAATTGAGGTCTTTATTGAAGTAAAATAAGAGCTATATAAATTGCAAAATTTGCATCGAATACATTACTAGATGCAGTGTTGTGATGGTTGACCAAATTTAGGCAGATCGCGAATTAAATGCACTAGCGGAGCTTATATTTTGACCTATAACTTCATCAATTTTAGTTAGGCTAAGTTCAAATTCTCAGAAAATTATTTGAATTTGGTTTTATTCCAAAATTCTGATTGAATAAGTCCCCTTAACCATACATCTGTCTACGACTAGAGAGCGTATAAAATCGCAGAGTTTAACTTCGCAAAGGTCACGTGGCGAACACTTAATAAACCCGGCCCACGTTCGAATTGTGACGATCGGTCGCACCAGCCAAGCCCCCCAACTGCGGAGAATGCACGTTTTATTTATCTAGATTGCATTGTACTCATGAATAGAGTCCGGAAAGTATGCCACAACGCAGGGTCGGCACTATACTATGATAATTGAACTCACTCTATGATAATTAAAGTATAAACCGTATTCTTGAAGCGCCTTGTAAATTATATACGCGTGTATTTCTTGCCCGTGCATACGTACGCCACTGACCGTGCCTGATAACAACCGATGGGACTCCCTCGGTGCGGGTTCGAGAAAGGCTATGTACAATTTATTCATATAGCGTAGCGAGGACTCTGTTGTCGAAATTTAGTATTTTACGTTAACTCGATGCAAGCGGACGGACGGTCGAACGCCGACTTTAAAATGATTTTATGTGTCGTGAGTGATCGTACGTGTGTACGGACGTATTTTACACCGTGTACGTATTTATTTTAGAATTCGTTAGTGTATTTACAGTCGTTACCATTTGTGAATAGACTGAAACACTTAACTGAAAATTACGACGATTTTACTATACATCAATCACATATTTTATGAATTCCTTGCCATCGTCGATATACGAGGGGGTATAGAAAAGTAAGGTCTCCAATTTTTTTTCATAGAAAATTAAATTTATTCACAACTTTACTTACATCGTTGGAAAGGTTGAACAATTAGCTACTTTTCTACATAGTCACCCTAACGATCAATCACCTTCTGCATCCTAGTAATCAGCTTTCTAATGCCGGCGTCGTACCACTCTCCCGCCGCGTCGCAAAGCCAACTGACGACTGCTTCTTGCACTTCCTCGTCGGACTGGAATTTCTGTCCCCCCAAATGTTTTTTTCATAGCGGGAAACAAATGGTAGTCGCTGGGTGCAACGTCTGGGCTATAAGAAGGGTGCTCGAGGACATCCGAGCTAAATTTCTTGATTAGGGTAGTCGTTTGATGTGACACATGTGGCCGCGCATTGTCATGATGCAAACACACGCCTTTCGTGAGCATACCCCCTTCTTTTTGTTCTAGATGGCTCTCCGAAGTTTCTTGAGAGTTTCGCAGTAGCTTTCTGAGTTGATTGTGGTTCCTTTCGGCATGAATTCCACTAAAAGAACCCCCTTTCTGTCCCAGAAAACGGTCGCCATAACCTTCCCCGCTGACTTCTGTGTCTTGAATTTTTTGGGCTTCGGTGAGGTCGAGTGACGCCACTGTTTCGACTGTTGCTTCGTTTCCGGGGGTGTAATGATGTGCCCATGTTTCGTCTCCAATCACAACAGAGTCCAGAAATTCCTCGCCCTCTTCGTCGTAGCGACGGACAGATTCTGTGGCACATTCCACGCACTTTCTCTTGTGTTCATCGGTAAGCTGCCTAGGAACCCACCTGGCGGACACCTTGTTGTAACTGAGGACCTCCGACACAATATTCTGCACGGTGAAGTAGCTACACTCTTCATTAAGACCTTCCACTATCTCATGAAGGGTTATTCGCCGGTTATTGCGCACCATCTCCTCGATTTGAGTTGTGAGTGAGTCCGGCAAACTCGGCCGCCCCGATCGCTGCTCATCATGGACGTTTTCCCGGCCTTCAGAGAACTCGCGGCACCACTTCCGCACGTTTTTAACGTCCATACACTTCTCACCGTATACTTCCACTAACTGGTGATGAATTTCTATCGGAGAAACCTTTTTTTGCATTCAAAAAACGAATGACTGAGAGAAGTTCACACCAGGCGGGCGAGCGCAGGGGAGCTCCATCTGAGCGTCCCAAGGTCGTGCGGACAGTTCTAGACTGTGGGGGAGAACCAAGGAATGCAGCGCTGTTGTCAGATTTTACCTAGCAATTCGCGTTGGGAAATGGCAACGTTGGAGACATTACTTTTCTATACCCCCTCGTATATTTCGTAGATGTCGAGACTGTGAAAGACATTTAGATTCGAATATCCTTCAACAAAATATTACTGGTATTGTTAGAAAAGAGACATTTTTGTTTGATTTGTGCATAATGTTTTGCGCATGTATCCTTTCGTGGAACGTGGTCAACAATATTTACTTTAGACGTTTTTTTGCCAAATATGTATCCGATTTTCCATTTCGCCTCCCGATATTGATAGCTAGTAAACGAGTTTTGCAAACAACGGCTAAAAGTTAGAAATAGTAGTAAGACGTGCATTGTCCTCTGTAGATGTAAAAAATAATAACGTACTGATGTTATTGACAACAAACAACTGTGCGAAATTCGTGAAAATAATGTGGTGTGCCATCCTCTGTTCATGTGAACTATTTTGAATTTGTATCTTTAATTTCAGTGGATGTGGAACTCCTTCTTCTTTCATATGTGGGTTGTAGCACACTTTCCGGACCCTACTCATGAGCAACAGCATTGGAGAGGAGCTAGGACAACAATATTATTGGCGTGGGTTCGTTGTGGCTGCGGTATCGCGGGAACGTCAATCGCAGCAGTGCAGTCGGATGTCGGTCAACGCCGATTAGATAATTAAAAGTCCATGTAATCATGGGCGTCACTAGGTGGCGGCCAATTGATAGGGGAGACACACATTGATGCCTACCACAGACGAACTAGACCAAAGACAGGTGTTAGCAGAAGCCGATTAGATACAGTCTGTGACATAAAAACGTGGCGTCGAAATGTTCTCTAGTCTGTACGATAGCGGGTGAATAAACGCGTCACTCGAACGTCACAAGAGGCAGATAAGATGATTTGTCAGAGCACAATTAATAATGCGTTGTCGGAATTGTTAACCGGAATAGTAGTGTGTTTTCAAGACGAATGCAGTTTACGCAACGCGCTTCAAGGCAGTGTTTCCGTGTACATACCCGAAAGGACTTAAAATTAGTGCCGCAGTCGCTGCTAGATATACGAGACGTTCGGCATCCTTTGTTAAGAAGTAGATAAAATGATATATGTACTATACTTACAAATGTGGATAATTTACCACAACGTACGTGCAGGACGGAAATTACTGGCAAAAAATATACATCAACATCAGTATTATGATGCTAACAAGAAAATTAGATGAAAATATAATTCATTATAAAAGTACTATGGTCAAGCCACTCTTTATAGAAAAACACGTCAAAAAGAGAATGGAGTGGGCAACCAAAAATATTGACCGCAACTGGGATAATGTAGTGTTCACTGATGAATCTTCCTTTTAGGCCTGGCTAATGCGTGGTCAGTCAATAAGCGAGGATTTGGATCATTGTGTGTATTTACCAGAAGTCTTAACGCTGAAAGAATGAAACAATTTAACCAGAAGGGCCTTTTGAAATCAACAAAGTGGTTTGGTAGAAACAATGATGACTGGATCCTACAAGAAGATAATTATTCCAAACATTGTAGTAGACTTTGAGTGCAGTGGAAAGCTGAACGTGGCATCAACACATTAGCCCGGCATTCGCATTCATCAGATGCCAACCCAATAGGAAATGTGCGGGTCTTAACGAAGCTTGATAGAACACGTGTATTTTCACTGACCCAGCTATCACGACACGTACGTAAAATATGCCGATCGTTTCCAAAGGAATATGCCAACAATTTTGTGAAAAGTATGTTTCAACGTTGGCAGGCAATATTAAATAATAATGGCGACTGGACCGTTTATTAGGTGAGTGCATCAAAGAGATTATAACACAGTTCTTGTACAAAAAACCTTACTGTATTAGGTGTCATAGGTTGGCCAATGTAGGCGACATATTTTTATATGACAGACTGCAATTAAAAGTCCATGCAATCATGGGCGGCCAATTGATAGGGGGAGCACACATTGGTGCCCACCATAGACCGACTAGACCAAACATGACCATATTTTCCATATGACAACAAATGTCCCCAAAATTCCGGGATTGGAATGTGCGGAAGGAAAGAAGCCCCTACTACTTAACCAGAACCTTAAACAGGGCTGTAAATTGTGTACCCTAATTTTACAAGAATTAACAAAAGAGTAATTTTCCACGACTTATTATAAATTACGTCATATTCCCGAGTATACATACTATTTTATATATTTAATGAATAATATTTTAAAACCTGTGGAAGAAAGTATGATATATGCTATACCGTAATCAGAAGAACAAGTGGTATTCAACAAATTAAAAAAGTACAGGGTGCCAGTGGCGTACCCAGACATTGACCTGGGTGGGGGGGGGGGGGGGGAAAGAATTAAGAAAAAATTAAGAAACAAAATTTCATTGAAAAATTGGAAATTCGAAAATTATTTTAGATAACAAAATCTAGTAGCCTAGGTCTTTTTGCCAGTTCATCGATAATTTAATTTTCGGAAATAGGTAACTCTCTATGACTAGCCATCATTGCTAGTCCATTAAGCCTGTTTTGAGAAGTAGAATTCCTCAGGTAGGTTTTTATGCGTTTTAATGTTGAGAATGTCCTCTCGGGTGTGTCTGTGGGAACAGGTATTGTGCAGAATATCAACAACAGTCTATACATGTTAGAGTAAGCTTGTTGGTTGCATAATTCCAATTGAATTAAGAATTAACTGTGTTTAATTTGTATTAGCGGACAATGTCATCTACTTTGGCTATTTTTTTATTATCACTTTGGACCTCCTAGGGGGGGGATATATCCCCCTTATCACTGCAGGGTGCTCCATTTAAAAAAGTTATGTTAATTAAACAGCTGCTATATTTATGTTTCAATTGTTTTCCTGGCAGCATATTTTGAAATTTCAGAAAAAAATAGATTACCCCTGCATACAACTTTTTTTTCGTATAGGAGACAAAGGGGTGAAAATCTCATGAACTCATCCTGTATTTACTGAAAGAAAGGAATGCTTAAGTAAGAAACTAATATCATTGAATAGAAAGTGATGGCAGGTCCAATTCTGTGTATACACTCAATGATAATAAACTCGAATACATTTTTCACGTACAAGAGGAAAAGAGTATTGTACGAGACTCCATTAGCACGGTTGCCCCCTACTGTAATGCTCCTTAAAATCAACACGACTGCACGCCTATACTGATGACAAAAAAATATCGGTTGTTTACCAAAAAATGCCAGTAAAAACACTTACTCTCAGCTCTGCACATTTCGAAAATAATTCTTCTCACATTTTTTAATGTCAATTTTACGCTGTCTCCGTTACGGAAGTACCATTCTCTTATATAATATTCTCTATATTTGTAATATTCTCACTTCTTGCTAAAAGTAGCATTTTTGCGTACAAGTAATCGCAGAGTGGTTATTTTTTGAGGTATCTTAAAGAATAACGATTATGTTTAGAACTAGTAAAGAATTGTTAACTTTCAAGTATACTGGGTGCGCAATTTAATTTGAAAAAGCCATATACCTCGAAAACTGCATTTATCAGTAAAATGTGTCGGATTAAAGTTTGATCTTGAATGAATGAATGAAAGAGAAAATTGGGCAGGGAAAACCCATGCACTTAGGCTGCGTGACGGGCCCATTGTGCACCCACATTCCATGAGTGTTCACCCAGGTATGCCGACCTCTCTAGCAAAGGCGCATATTTTCCTGGGGTGAATACTCTTAACATCCTCTGGGTTCAGAACACAGCTCCCAAAGTGCCGTTCTCTGACCTTTGCAATTGCAGGGCATTCTGTGAGGATGTGAGATGCAGTCTCCTCATCCTCCATGTACCATCCACATTCAGGATCATCTATGACCCTTATCATGTGGAGGTGCCTTTTAAGGTGACAGTGGCCTGTAAGGAGTTCTAATGTCTCTTCGGTTCATACCTAGGAGACTTTGAGTTAATTTGAACGAAGGCCCAATAATAAGGGTCTTCGCCTGCCTCATACCAGGGCTTCTTGCCGTGACTTTTCGAACTCCTTATTTAGGAGCTCTTTCATGGTTGAAACCCCCATTGAATAGGGGACCCCTAATATAGGTTCAGGTCCTATGGGGTACCCTATTGATCCTACTCTGGCCAATCTGTCGGCCTCATTTCCCGGGACACCCGAGTGTCCCGGTACCCATGTGAGTATCACTCTATTGCAACTGCCCAGATCATTTAGAATCTTTTTTACAGTCAAGGACGAGAAGTTTGATCTTAGGGGAACAACAAAATGTTCATAAGACTTTTTGGTTTTGACCAAGTTTTCAGGGTCATTTGAATGTCAACTTTACTTTTTTAGTGGAAACCTATATTACTCTGTTGAGAATCTTAATATATAGAAAAATTGGTATGCTTTAAAATATTTTTTATCTGAAACATTCCTTTATTGAATTTTCGATCCGCTATTACTGCCGCTAGAACCGTTATTTTATTGTTACAGTTCTAGCGGCAGTAACAGCAGATGTACATTGTTTTCTCGAGGAGTTTCCCGGACCGTGGATATCGTTGACCAGTATTTTTAGAATTCTTAAACGTCACAAATGTCACCATTTGTGATGAATCGGGTGAAGTTTGGTCAATTGAATTTGATATTGAATTTGTCGGAGATAAACCGGCTAATATCCTGTGACGTTCACATCGGATAAAAAATATACTCTAATCTCTCTAATGTTCTTTATACAGAGTCCTTAGTAAAGTTGGCATAAGGCAACACATAGGAAACTCGTGTAGCATGTGATGGGGGTTGCCTCCATTTGATTTGATTGCAGAAGTCCTGTGATAGATGGAGCTGTTGTACAACCTCCGTTATATGCAATACATTGAGTAGTGTGGTGGAATTTCATAATAAAATATGGCAAACGTGTGAAAGGATACTAGTTATTTTCATGTATTATATTTATGATGCGTACGTCTCTGTGACGCGTTACATTTCTTCCAACCTTAGTTATTAGTTTCCATTTAAAAAAATAAAGTTGACATTCAAATAACCTTGAAAACGTTGTCGATGTCAAAAAGTTGTATAACCATTTTGTTGTTTCTGTAAGATCAAACTTTCATTTGAAATATTTTTTTAAAAAAATACATCGTTTTTCGAGTAATATGGTTGTCACAAGTTAAATGGCGTACACGGTTATAGATTTAGAGTTCTTCAAACATAAATAATATGCAAAGATAATTAGAAAAGAAAGAAATTTCTGATATTTTCTGATTACAAAACTCTACACATTATAATTATACAAAATATACTCTTTGGAACATAAAATTGAAATTTTGGGAGGATAATAAATGTACATACATAAGGAAATGCCAATTTTGGACTACTTAGTTGATATGTTATTATTTCCAGTGGAACCGGCAGTGGCTCTAACTTTGGAATTTTAAATGGAATACCTTTATATTTAAATTTATCATAATTTTCGCGAATTATCCCAAATAAATGAGTTTCCGTATGTATATTAACCACTCTAAATTTCAATTTTATATTCCAAATATTTTGTCAGTTGTAGCTTTTCTATGATTCTGTCAACACTTGGTACAGTACCTATTACACCACCTACAAATATTTGTTGTCGTTCTAGTAATTGTCATACAAAATAATAATTCAATAAAATGAAATATACAGCTGTTATCTATACATATAATCTAAATTATTCAGAAAAAATTATCATAATATACATATCCACTGTTTACTTGGGCAACAATTTCACACATCCTGATGGCTTTTTTAAAATACCACTTTTAGATAAACTAATGAGCTGAACTGTTTTTATTGATTTTGTTTTGTTTCGAAACGCACTAAAAGGATGTAACCGCAAGAGGATATTGACTCACGCTTTACATAACAAGATATTTTCCCATTAGTCCATAGTAATACGAGCTTACCTATTAGTTGTGATGCAACATGAATTTTATAGAAGTCCGGAACATTCTAACATACGGAAAAGTAGTTAGGAGAAATTTTTGTTTAAATCAACACGATTTTCATGTGATTACCTAAAGTTGTCGATGTTAGATAAAAAAATTTAACCCTAATAGTTTCCACTGGTGAATCATTTTTCAAAACGAAATATTTTACGTAATTTAAATCTGGACATGTTATACAATTTATGCTTTTTATCGTCCGACCACCAACTGCAATTTGAGTAATATACCAGGTGTCCCATTTTAAAACATCCACATGGATAACTCTGTAGAAAAGCCGCCAATCCAAAAATGACGTTAACAAAAGTTATTTGGTTTGGAGGGGGCCACCTGACCATGTGATCCAGCTCCTTATCCTGATACTGCCCTGAGGCACCCATTTTTTTAATGGGAACCCGCAATTTTCATTGCAAAAAATGCCTTTTCTCAAATATCTCGTGAATGAGAACCACAAATATTTGAACAAAAGCATGAATAAGCATTCGTAAGCAGCTTGGATGAAAATTACTTCAAAACCTATTTTGGACGTATTTTTTCCCGTAGAATCAGATTCTGCAATGAAAATTGGGGGTGTTCCATTTTTGACACCCAAAAAAAATGGGTGCCTCAAGGCCGTATCAGGATGGCGACTGGATCACATGGTCAGATGGCCCCCTCCAAACCAAACAACTTGTTGAAGCCTAGAAGTCTAGAACTAAGGAGACCGAACTGCGGCTTTTCGCTGTACAACGCGACGGGCTCGAATATGTCCGCCTCCAGAGGCGCTGTAAACAGTTGTGTACTCTGGTTGCTACGGTATATAAACAGATATCTATACGTATACAGTGGTTCTGTACTTATCTGTGTGCATTAGAGGTTAGAGTCCGTGTGAATGTCCGTGGTGCGAATACATTTGACAGACGCTCGATATTTTTCGTTAATTTGTTGTTGTTGAATATTATATTGAATCTACACAAGTAATGTCTTTGCAATTACAAATTTTCGCAATGATCAATATGAAAATGTACTCAAAATATTTCATGTTACGTGCTTCAACGTTAACAATACAACAAAGGAAAATATTTCGTTTCATACATACATCAGTAATTTGAAATAATGTCCGGTTATTCGGACCGCTTCTTAAATCACACAATGCAACACAGCACTTTTGAACCATATTTATTTTTGTATATATTTTTGTTAAAGCCAAACGGCATGTAAGCACCCGCGTTGACAGCTTAATGATAAACGTCATATACAACCATAGCATGGTTTTCTATGATAAACATTCACATGTGGACCGCTGACCGCTGCTCATCACGTCACTCGAGTACATTACTGTTTACAGCGCCTCCTGGAGGCGGACAGATTTGATCCCTATATACCGAACGAGTTCGGTCTCCTTAGTTCTAGTCTTCTTGGTTAAAGCCAATTTTTGGTTTGGCGGCTTTTCTACTCTGGGCCACTTGGTATAATCATATAAGTGTTTACTATTTACAGTTTTTCGATTTTTGAGGTTATAATGGCTACTCTTCAAAAATGGAAAATATGATTAACTGAAGGCCTTACATATTTCATACAATAACTTCACTTTCAAAGGTTTATGTTGAATATTTATGTAAGGAACTAATGTTATATAAAATAGCTAGAGGTTGGGGCCGAAAAATGTTCCTGGAACATTAGGAATTATTAAAATATGTGTAATTAATAAAAATAATATTTTAATATGGTGCTCAATGGAATGGTTAAATAATTACAAAATTAATTTATCATCTGCATGCCGGATTGCTGAAAATGGTAATTGAAAATATGTGACGGTTTTTATATGTGTTTAACGGTTATCATAGATTTTATATGGGTTGCTTAGTAATGTTGAATAATTTTATATTTGTTATTTATAAATATATTAAATTTATATTTGTGAGGTATCCGGGTCTGAAATAATTAACAATTTGTTAATTGCACTTATTTACTAGACGATCAGATATTTGATTATACATCGAAAAACAGAACAAGAATAAGGTGGTAGAAATTATACGGTACACACATAGGTTATCATACTTTTACTTGTTTTACTTTACTGGATATATCTTGAAATACATTTGCGAACGATACTTTTACTGTATATCCTATTTTTTTATCCTAATATTAAGGTGGTCTTAAACTTTTGGACGAAAATGTATGTTTTAATTATTTCATACGCATATTATGTAAAAGAGCCTTCTGTGACCAATGAAGTGAGTGTTAATAATTTATTATTTTATAATCGGATATTGAAGAATAAGACACGCAAGAGAAAATTGTTTTATGAAACCTACATTTCCATAATGGAAGTGAAAACTAGTGAAGATCCTTTTAATCTGTGTCAAATATTTGTCAAAAAAAGTTCTACTCGCGATCTACTTTAACGTAAAAATAATACCTAGTTATAACATACGTTGGCTATCAAATATCTTTTTTTTCTGTGACGTTACCTACATTGTAAAAAAAGTAAAAGTCATGGGTTATGGGGCACCATTAGTATATAACGTTACCGGTAACGGTGCCGTATGAAACTAATTAGTTTTTGTTTAAGAATAAAATAATATTACCGGCATCGCGAAAATCCAATACGTTCAGATCGACCTTGAACTTTATGATTAATGACGCAGGAGAACTGAATCTGAATGCAAAACCGCAGTCTTTTTGATTGTGCGAGACAAAAAAAGTTCGGATGTCATGGATGTTAGAAAATGGTTAAGATGAAATAATGTTGTTAACCTAATTTGGGCGGTGACCTTATCAATATACTTTTACCGTACAGGTGGTATGCTATGTAATACTCTTAACAAAATTTGAATAATTGATGAGAAGAAATCTTAATATATACAAAACTAAATTAGCCACTTATTAATTATTTTTCACTGCTTTCAAAGTAGATAGTAAATCTTACGCCTAATTAAAATTTTACTACATGTTAAACAAGTACGTAGATAAAGAAAGCTAGATATTTTTTATTCACATTTTGGGTTTAATACTGTCTATAATACATATGTTTAAAAATTAGCATTATGTTAACTTATCGAAAGAACGAAATATATTATAAAAATACTACACTTAAAAGTTTCATAACCATATACCGTTTGACGGTTTGTTTTAAATACATAGAGTAAGCAACGAAAGTTATCATACACCCACTTTTTGAAGTTTGCTTAAATTCTGATAATTTTTGTATTACAGCATTGATTTTTTTGTTGCTTCTGACATGATTATAGCTTGTGATATTCTGTGTCTAATAAGCCGAAGTTGAAGGCTGTATGTCGATTGTGTGAACAGATATCGCTAAAAAAGTAAAATCTCAATGTTTTCAAAGAAACGTAAATAACTTCGAAAATAGTAAATCCCTTTCGAAGTTGTTGGACTCGTATTAAAGGGAAATCTTCAGTGTATCTATTTGACTAACTGAGTCATTTTGAAAAAAAATTTCCTAGACATGAATAAAATCTAAAGTTAAACCAAAAATCACGAAAATTCTAAATGTACGCCACACATTACTCCAACAAAAATTTAGGATTAATATCCCTCTAGATCTCTCTGTGTTTTATTAAAATTTCAGGAACAGTGATTTTTACGAAAACGATACTAAGGATGGTAGAATTTTGAATTTTCGTGATATTTTTGGTTCAACTTCAGATTTTATTCACGTCTAGGAAATTTTTTTCAAAATGACAGTTAGTCAAATAGATACACTGAAGATTTCCCTTTAATACGAATCCAACAACTTCGAAAAGGGATTTACTATTTTCGAAGTTATTTACGTTTCTTTTGAAAACATTGAAATTTTACTTTTTTAG
The DNA here is from genome assembly GCA_029963805.1 of Aromia moschata. Taxonomy (NCBI): domain Eukaryota; kingdom Metazoa; phylum Arthropoda; class Insecta; order Coleoptera; family Cerambycidae; genus Aromia; species Aromia moschata. The sequence goes on from JAPWTK010000844.1 coordinate 53,470, forward strand.
CGATATCTTTTCACACAATCGACATACCGCCTTCAACTTCGGCTTATTAGACGCAGAATATCACAAGCTACAATCCTGTCAGAAGTAAAAAAATCAATGCTGTAATACAAAAATTATCAGAATTTAAGCAAACTTCAAAAAGTGGGTGTACGATAGTGGGTGTACTTTCGTTGCTTACTGTAAATGACACAATGTTTCAAACATGCTTTGCTTTGGAGCAATCGTATGGACATTAGCGCAATGCTCTATTACCAGAGAGGGATAACAAATAATTTAAGTAGGTATCTTCGTTATCAGTATCAGTTATAAATCAAATCTTATTTTGATTTCTCAAATTTCAACATAATGCTAATAAATTTGCATAAAATTTCAGCATAATAAGCTTTTTATTGATTTTTAACTGAAATATGTCACGACATGCCAAAGCAAATATAGGCATGTAGGTATATATGTATATTTTTGAAAAGGGAACTTCGAGGAATCAGAATTTGCAATAATATATGGGGCATTCCATTTCAAAAAACACAGCTTTGGTTCAGTTTTCTCGTTTATGATGTTCAATTGTTTTTTCTCATATCGTGTTATAAAAATTTATAACAAAACTCTATTTTTTTCTGAATAATGTTGTCAAATTATAAAAACTAACCCTGTACCATTTTAACAAATATCTTGTCAGGATGATATTGATATTATATAATCTATCGGAAAATGAACTTGTAGTAGATTTAAGGGGCCATCGAAAGGAGGCCTAGGTGTTGACCTTGAAAGTTAAGTTCGAGGTCATTAGAAGGTCAACTTCTGTATTTGAAAGATGAACCCTTATTTTTGACTCGGGATTCTTTACGGACAAATATTAGGTCTATTTAGAATACGGAAGTTAGTTGGCGCCCAGAAGTATATGAACATCCTGTATATTCGGCAATGTTTTAAAAATGTGGCAAAAAGGGTGTACAACTTTCACGACTTTTTGCTCCAGCGCTTTAAAAAATGCACTTTATGGACAGCAATTAATTCGCAAGAAATGTGAGTGAGCGAGTACGCCTACGCGCAGATTTTGCGATGTATCAGTGTTTGACAATGGAAAAGGCACAGAGAGACCTTATGAAAATGAATACATTAGGTGCCTACATAATGCCATAGTTCACAGCACTTAACGTCACCTGATTTTAAGCTGATTTATATTATTAATTTTATATTAACCCGATTCAGAACTAGTCTTATAGTAATATGTAAATTGGTTTCAATCGATAAGGTGGAGCATTTTAGGAATGTTTTCATTGCAGGAAAAAAGTGTAATTACCTTCAAAAAAGGAATTTTTGGAAACCTTTACCACTTTTAATAATAATTAAAATTCTCATCAACTTTACTATAGATATGAAGTACGCCCAAAATATCCCGCTTTTTCTGTATTTGTTAAATATTTTCAAAGGTTTCTGTATTTTATATTCCTAATATATAATTGTCAACTTTTGATATAAACTTATATAACTTCAAAAGCTTTTGTAACACCATTTTGTTTTTTTCTGTTGCGTTATTATTTCTTATTATTGTATTAATACAAACAATGTTACCTACATAATTCTGCAAATATCTCATAAACCAATAAAATAATTATAGGACATGGTTCATAAAATTTACTCAGAAATCAAAGGAGAATCCAGAAATGGAAACATATACAGGGTTACATTTATATACAACATATTGCTTTTATAGGCACCCTGTACATGAAATGATTAAAGATATAATAGAGTTGGGACATGTCCGGAAAGGACACTTAGAGGACAAAAGGAAGCACACTTCCTATTTCTGGTTACTGTGTTTACTTGCTATCTGAACACATAGTCATAAGAACATTATTTTTTATTAGCTAAACAGCTTTAAATTCATTTTGCAAAAGGAAAAAATCTTCTGAGTCTTCTGAAAGTAATCAAGAAAAGTATGTACACTCGACATTAGTAATCAGCTGTTTCTATAATTTCGAAAGTAACCCGTATAGTACTAAAAAATGTTAATTGTAGGCCTAGAGCCATATCCCAAAAATGATTAAAATCCGCGCTTTAGAGTTATTAAAGAAAAACAAAAAAAATCCGGAATTTTGTCACCCTCTAGCGGCTAAACGAAGCAAATTTGGCTATATGCAAGTTGGCCTAAATTATTATTTTTGGATCCAGGAATCTCTGCTATCACGTTGTATACTTATTTCTCGGACATCCTGCATAATATGTGTCTTTTATATTATCTGAAAAGTTGCATGTATTACAAACATAATATGCTGCAATTTTGGAGACAATAAATAATAAAGGAAAAAACGGGGTATACCATTATTCTGTATTACACAGTATAGGTACGCAATGGTTTCACATTAGTGGTCTGTAAGGGTATAACCACTTGTATTTCTAACATTTTGACGCATTGAGAGATGTCTGACGTATTCGAGTATTTTATTGTGAAATCTGTAGGTACAAAAGAACAAAATATAGAAATCCCTGAACCTTGAACTGAAGACTCATTACTCACTACTTTTCATTTTTTCTAAAAATAAATACTTTTAATTAGAAATCTTGCACAATTATTCGCATGGAGGATGATAACTGTGGTTCAAGAAATTCCGGCACATAATGTTGGCACGTTATGTCATTTTTTTACCAATAATTTCAAGAATAAAACAGTTCAAGGACACATGTGTTGAGTCACAGTCACGATTTTTGTGTAACTCACGATATGACTAAAACATATTACAATTGCTTTTTTATTCTGTACAATTTTCCTGGCAAAATATAACATTAAGTGAAAATCTCTGATCTAATTTTGAAACCAATCGGCTGCTCTTCTATTTTTTTAGTCGTTATCATAGAAACGAAAAAAAAAATCGGAATCTTTGTTGTGCTGGGTACCTTAGGAAAAATCAAAATACATTGGTTTTGAAAGAAATTTAAATTTTTGAGACAAAATAGAGTAAAAAGTAGGCAAACTAAATTAGATTATTTTCATCTCAAAATCCTAAACTAACAAGAATAGGCTACTTATTTCTACAATGTATTAAAATTACTAAACAACTCGATTGCAATTTTAATTTTAGATTTAAGAACATATTCGACACTCTTGAGTGACCATCTCGTACATATTCATTATTTTCGTAATAATAAATATGTATATGGAACGAAAAAAAGACCGGTAGCCGCATTGACAAGAAGTATTATTTTACTTGAAAAAAATATTAAGGAATGTCACAAACGTAATACCATGTTATTACCACAAAATATCAATTACATTTCGGTTTCTTACATAGCAATTTTACACTTTATGATTTCACTGACCTAATTTTACGCGTAAAACATGTCACCGCACCGCGGAATACACCGCAAACCACGTGTGTGAACACGCTAGTAAAAGTAAGGCATTTGGATTGAAGTTCACATGAGACATTTACTCTTAAACGACTGTAAAAAAGTGTTTTCAAGGAGACGCGATAAAAAAGTTGAGTTAACGGGGAATTGTACTGTTAACTACCTTCTACATGTTCTTATATATAGGGTGTCCTCAAATTATAATGACACCATTTAACGATTTAACCCATTAATGCCCGCTGTACTCAACTGAGTAGAGTCACCTTTTTACTCCTAGGGCCATCTCTTTCTATGGGGCTGAATTATACTGTGCATTTCAGTATGTCAAAGATATGGGTTGCTTTATAATTACAACTTGTAGGGTGAGTGTTTACATTAGAGTGACTTTGGTTATTGGTAAAAATTAGGAAATATTAGTGATATGTATAGTCCTTCTAAAGCGAATGTGAAGAGATATATTTTTAATTCCTTTGATGGCTAACGCCGCCCAATGGCGTGCTTATATCTTTTATAAATTCGAAAATTGTTAAATATTTTTTTCCATTCAAATCAATATGTGAGATTAAAATTAGCCTGCATACAAAACTCATAATATTTGTAATATAATTTTCTGTAAATAATGCTCATTTAGCCAGACAATCTGAAGTTTTAATAAACCTAGCTGGAAATCAACTTCTAACACTTCACTGGCGGAAACAAGAGGGCGATTAATGTCGTAAATCATTTTAACGACACAGTGGACCGTATAAATAGCTAACCAACGTATTCGATGCAATGAAAAATACTCTAATTGGGTCACTGTAACTCACAGCGTGATTGCTGCATGTTGCCGGCTCTTCAAAATTTTCTTAAGTGTATAGGTATACTTCTTAGGTATATAGTATAGTAAATAGGTATACATAAAGTTGTTTTAATTAATTATTTTTTACAGCAATTTTAAACACCTTATTTTAATGCTATTTTTTTTTAAATATTCCAAACTAGCTTTCTAAGAACGTCACGAACTAACAGTTTACTGAAGTATGAATATAACATTTGTATAGTGAGCTTAGCAATTTTAGAAAATATATCTGACAACCTTTTTTTCATGTCTTCACATTCACATTAGAAATACGATATCCATTTAAATACAATACGCATGTTCTTCTGTACATTTAAGTACAAAAGTAGTTTCTATATTCATAAGTATATAATAAAAGTAATGTAACATATTAGTATTGTTTGTTTTGGTATTCACCATAAAAGACAATAACCAAACGTTGGTAAATACGTCTGTACCCATTTGAGTACAATGGGCTGAAAGGGTATAACTTATATATTTTTTCAGAAATGGAATCTAACGTACCTTCTGTTTCTATGAGCATTTATTATGGTAGAAAGCCATTCACTTTTCTAGAAGAATTTGAAACCAGCCAGCGTAATGCAGATATTGATATTGCCACCAGATTCGGATATACTGACGGGACAATGAAGAATGCGATGATGAATTGATAGATGATAGTACATGCAGATATACCAGGCAGTTTAGAAGTGAATTTTGACAAACATGACGATTTTGAGAATAGTAATACTAGTTGACCTTGGCAGAAAAGAGAAGAAATAGGGGAGAAAAACAAAACACGTTCTGACTGCGTCAGGAAGATGGTATTTGAGATCTTGGGGAAAAAAACTGAACCCAGTTATTCAACATTTGTGGGATGCCTAGATTATGAAATATCTACTCTAAAACAGCACAAATTCTCAGAAGAAATAAATGACTTGAATCCAAAAGTTCTTTTTTTTTTTGAAAAAATTGTACGACACAATAATACTACATATTTCTGAGCAGTTTGTATTATGTCCCTAAGGGAGACTGTATTGGTTCCTTGACGAGGACTTAAGTAGGTGTGGATATAGTAACTATGTCGGGAAATTGTTTTTTTGGAAACAAAAAGGAATATCCATTTTCTTGTAATAATTTTTTACACAAAAATGGTAAGCTGTATAAAAATTCGTTCTCTTATCAATTTTCTAAACACTAAATTTTAACAGTGTGGCTACATTCACAAAAAAAAACTAATTGATGAAGCTATGGTAAAATATTTTACACACGTGGAAAATCAGTGAGGTTATACATACGGAATGAATGGTCGTTAGTGCTGATGGATATTGTTATTCGTTTGACATGTACTGTGAAAAATCTAGTGGAACAGAAAAACAGGAAGTGAGCGGCCAGGGAGCTAAGGTCGAATGCCCCACAGAACATGAAGTGTTTTTTGACAACTATTACCACGCTTGAATTGATGAATGTATTCAAAGAGAAAGGATTTAGAGTAACCAGCACTATTCGTGAAAATCGTTTGCAAAAATGCCCACTTCCTACTTCAAATGTATTCAAAAAAAACTACAAGAGGCACTTATGAATATATGTTTGTGAACCTGAGTAATTATTAATAGTGAAATGGATGGATAATAGCATTTGTACTATGATCATTAATTTCGATACTGTACATCCACTTTCTACATTAAAAAGATGGTTAAAGGAAACCAAACAACAGAGCTACAATAAAATTCTGGTATGGGTGGGGTTGACCTTTTAGATCAAAGTGTTAATACATACAGAATTGCAATAAAAGGAAAGAAGTGATGGTGGGTACTGTTCACTCACATGTTGAATATCTCTGTTACTAAATCATGGAAGTTGTACTCAATCGCCAACGGTAACAATATGAGTCAAGTAGATATTCCTAGATATATTTCACTATTTAACAATATAAATAGAAAGTTATTACGACAGACATTTTTTTTCGTAAAAAGACAACAAACCATTGGGATGTATGAGATAGTTCAAAACAGTTTCTCTCCACACATAATGTCATGCAACATTTCTTATATGACCATCTTACTCTCTGGTGACATACTGCACATCCCAGTTGCTTCTCAAGTTTTTTTTATTAGGTAGGAACGTATAATACGTTCCTACATACTTTTCTGTTAGAAATAAACAAGCAAGGTCTCGTTTACTTCTACCTCTATCGTCTTGTATGACATTTGAGAAGCAAGCATTCCAAAGAAACTTGAGAAGCAACTTAGATGTGCAGTATGTCACCAGAGAGTTAGATGGTCATGTAAGAAATGTTGCATGACATTATCTGTGGAACGAAACTGTTTTGAACTATCTCATATATCCCAATGGTTTGTTATATTTTTACAAGTAGTATATAACCAATATAAATGTTTGTCATAATACCTTTCTTTTTTATATTGTTAACGCCTATTGTACTCATTGGAGTAAGGCACCATATTTGTTTTCAAAAACAGGTTAAAGTTAAAAAACGTTAACCGGGTGTAAAACCCAGTTAAGGCCGATTAACTATCAGCCGATAAGACTGTGAAAATGTGTATAGAAGGTATAGAAACACTTACAGTCTAACTAACAGTTTAACGAATCCGCCTTAATCGGGACTAAAAGTACCGGGCCTAAATTTATCACCTCACAAAGTTTGGGGTAAATTAATAAACTGGGTGATAACTTTTCATGAGTTTGAATAGACGAGACAAATGTCGTCAAAGCAGTCATAGAGTTACAATTTAAACAGTGTTTTAGGATAAGTAGGGTTTTAATACAGATGTTTTAAATAGTCCTTTTCATGATAGAAAACTGACATTTTAAACCCCACTTGCTACTGACATTTATCAAATGTTATTACACGTCTAAACCAGTTCAAACGTCCAAATGTTACCGATATTTCCTTAACATCAAAATTTGAAGTTAACCAGACATTGATTAATGCATATACAGTATGTGTACCACACACATTGGCCGGTTGTGAAAAAGGATACATTGTACAGTTCTCGTTCTAACAGGTAGCGTAGATTGTGAGAGGGCCGGTCTTATTGCCTCACTACCTTCGATGCGTATACTGTTGCTTCTTATCTGTCGTCTCATTTCTATTTGTCCTTTTTTCATAACTGGTCGATGTTTGTTGTATATACTGTATATGGATCTTGCGATCTTGCGTGGGTTACACAGTACAAAAAAATATTTTTAAAGTCAAAAATATATTTTTCACACGAATATTGGTTTGCACTGTAAATGATTTACAAAAATCATCCTCGCAAATTTCTAGTATTTATTTGTGGTAATATGGACAATTTGTTTTTAAGAGATCTTATACAAGGAGTTTCTAAAATGGGTGGTTAAGATATAGGCGACGTATAGAAAAATCAATATAATGTCGAGAACCTTAATCAAGTTTTTTTTTTTGTAAAACATTTCCCAAGGGAGTTACACCTCATCGGATGTGCCTCTGATTGTTTCTCCTATAGGTAAAATCATGAAATTTGCTACTCGCATAAAACTTTTGATGCATTATAATATGGGACCATAATTATTTGGAAATTATTATACCGGGGGCGTGAAACGCTATGGAGTGGGGGTGAATTTGACTCCAAATATTGTGTGTCATTTTTTATTATTTCTGACAGTGTTATGAAATCTTAGATATTTTCGCAATAGATTGTAGGTATTCTTGTTGAATACGACACTTTGTTTTCGAGTAAAAACACTATGAATATTTCCCTACATTACTCAAAAATATATGCAACTAATAGTCTTTTGTGGCATGTAATTGAACCTTCATATACATATTATATTTCCAAATATGTAACTATGATTCCATCTTGTAACGCATTATAGTTTTATGCCAGTACCAAATTTTCGTGACTTTAATAGTTTCCAAGATATTTAGGGAAATATCGTCTTTAGGGACACACTCCTGATGGTAACTGTAACTCCTACAGGAAGCATTTTACAAGAAAAAAAATTGTTAGAATTGTGGAAATTATTTTGCCGGTTATATATGTCGCTTATATTCTGACCACCTGTTTTAGAAACACCTTGTATTTTATAGGATAAATTATATAAATCGATGAATTTTTGTATTGTCATCGACTCTAAATTTGGGGAATTACATCAATATTATAAGAAAGTGTTCAAAATTGGGTAGGTGGAAATAATTCACTCAGCATCGCGACAAAGAGATCAAGTCAAATAAAAAGATTGCAAATCCAAATAAAAAAAGATAACCACTGATGCAAATTCAGTTGTAATATCTAAATCAATGTTTTTAACGTCCACAATAATTTTATATTTCGTAATCACATTTAAATAGTTCCTTCCTTTTATGTCGACAAAACGAAATTATTTAATTTTTAAACATTCCGAAAAAACGCGTTTTAAGATTATCGCTACAAAAAAAAACACAAAAATAAGAACTGCATTTCAAATTATCTTAGGCTGGGTATTTAAGAGTCAATCGGTATAAATAATAATAAATAAGTCTACTTGAGAGTCAAGGATATCGTTTGTGAACAAAAATGACGATTATTATTAATGTTTAATAGTATGGATAAGGTAATATAATGTATTTATTTAAGAAATTATAAACATATAATTTTGTTATTTTAAAATAAGACAAAATACAATACTAACAGTATATTATACAAAATAATATTGCCGTCTAATTCCCTACAAATGTTGAAATCTAATGGCTTTGTGTATGTCGAAAATGTTAAATCCGTATTTAAACTTTTTTTTTTATAAAAGACGACAAACAGTAATTTTTGTTTTATTTTTAGATAAGGTTTTTTTATCTTTTTGGATAAAAATAATAATATCCATTGTGTGTTTATTCATGTGTCAGTGTTTAATCTGGTGCGAAAATCTTACAAAAAAATAAAAACAGAATAGGATTGGCATAAAAGAAAAATAATTTATATTATTTAGATATTATCGCTTGATACGATACATTAAGTGTGTCGCCTGAGTTTAAACTTTCTTCTGCTAAATCCATATTCATATATGCAATTGAAATAGAATAGTCTCACAGTAAACACTTATGTTAATTTTACGCTTTCCTCATTACTGAAAAAATTCAGTAGTATTATTACATTGTACATTTAAAACACATGTTACTCCCGAGGTGATGTCCAGACTTATTGATTAATTATGTGCATATTGACCCATTTATCTGCATTTTGGAGAAAACGTGCAAAAAAAAAAACGGCAACAAAAAAAATTGAGGAATCAAATGACTTTTAAAATATTTTAGTGATATGCTATCGTATGAAAACATACTGCTAAAAAAGTAACATTGCGATACCTATAAAAAAAAACTCCAAAAATATTTACCTAATTTTTTTTCAAAGTTCTTGGACACATATTGGAAACTTTATCTATCTGAAGTATAGATAGGAGTATCTATCTGAATAAATGAGCCATTTTGTAAAAAAATCCTAGAACTGTAGTTTTCGTAAAACTCACTGTTTTACTGCACTGTGCACTCATATTGAGTACAAAAACTTTGAAAATTATTTACTATTATTCGGAAATTATTTATTCTTAAAGGATTTCGCTCGACCGAGTTATTCAAGATTTTTTTGAAAACATCGAAATTTTTTTTTTATACGCGATATATTTTATAAAATCGACATATTTACCTAACTTGGTTTATTAGACGTAAAATTTCACGCTGAAATCCTATCAAAAGTAAACAAAATAATACTCTAGTAGAACATTTTCAGAATTTAAGCAACCTTCAAAAAGTGGGTGTATGACTACTTTCGTTGCTGACTGAATATATATGATGCAGTATACTTTACGATAAAATTGTTTGTTTTGTGCATTTTTTGAACACACTATCATTAACTTGAACTGTGCTGTATTACGAACATAACAAATCTTGCAACTCAATTTTCACTTACCCTTACCTCTGATTTGTTCATGCACTTCTTGTAAAGTCTATCAGTTTGAAATTTTTCACTTACTAATTTTCAATGAGAATGCATTATTATTATAAAATAATGTTAAAAAACATGTAATTTAAAAAAAAATTGAGGTTTTGGAATGGAAATACATTTAAGCTTTTCTATTGCAGTGTCCGCAAGGTTTTATGTTTGGATTGAATTTTTAGCTTTTGCAGAGTGTAGGTTGTGTTTTCAAAATTTGTGGTGAACTCAAGTTCTTGGTTATCTAAAAAAAAAAAAACTGAAACGTGGGGCGCTCATTGAAAATATGTAGGTACAATATTGCCATAATCAAAGATTAAAAGCCGAGACAATGAACCAAACCCCAGACTAAACTTAGACAAAAACCACTGTGATACATATTAAAATAAGACACTCAGTATATCAAGAAACTCCCTTAAATGCTATCATATATAGGATGATTGATCGAAACCATTCATAAAAAGTATTGCGGCTTGTAGAAATGATCGATTTTTGAAAATTTGGACTGAAACTAATAGGCCTATGACGGACTTGATGAAAATATTTTCAAGATTGCTGCACTTCTGTTCATACCGGAAATCGGCATCAACTTCCTTATTTTAAATGGAATGGTACAATTTTTATTACAGGTTTCGATTCTACATGTTATTTTAGGTAGGTATATTTTCATAAAATTTCCCTGTACCTTTTGAGTTATTTCCGATTTTTTGTTCTTTATCGCCATAACCATCTGTAGTGGTCAATTTAGAAAATTAAGTATCGGTATGTATTCTGTTTTGTAGAACCTTAAACCTGTGTAGCAATGCTTTTATTATTCCTCAATTATGTACTGTGTATAAAATAGAATTACTGTTTAGCCCAACCAATCACCCAGACAATTTTTTTAAATACTATGCCCCATATTTTATTTTAAATTTTAATGTAGATTAAATGTATGTTATGCCAATCATGTAAAATAACGTGTATAATAGAAATATGCAAAAAAAGTACCATTCCATTTGAAATAAGGAAGTTGATGTTGACTTCCGGTATAAGCGGAAGTGCAGCCATATTGAAAATATTTTCATCAAGTACGTCATAGGCCTAGTAGTTCAAGTCCAAATTTTCATTTCCACAAGCCCAAATACTTTTAACGAACGGTTTCGATCAATCACCCTGTATAAACAACGCCCCGCTACCTACGCCTCAAACTTTTTGCAACGAGAAAATAAACACAAACCTTTATTCTGCTTAGCCACCTGGAGGTCTCTCGCGTTGGCGCTGTCCGAATCGTAGCACTCCGACAGAATGTTACCGGTCCGCCTCTTCCTCACCGCGTACGTATGCACCGGCACGATCAACTTCGGCCTGGGTATCAAGAAGTCGCTGGAGTCGTTGCAGCCGCCCCGATGCACCGTGGGCGAGGTCGAGGTTTTTGTCCGCGATTTCGGCTGCGAGTTCACAACCGCGCCACGCTTCGGACCCGAACCGTTCTTGTACACGCCGTACACTTCGTTGTAATCACAGTCACTGCTCGACGTAGAAGAAGAAGAAGAGATTTTGTTGTAAGAGCATGGCTCAGTGCTGGACTCGCTGGAGGAGGAAGACGAGGGGTATATGTTTTTGGGCGGAGGCGTTGCCGCGGCTTCTCGGAATGCTCGTAGTAACCGCTGTCGTTCCGTTTCAAGTTCGCAGATGTTTCGTTTTTATTTTGATCGTCTTTAGCGGATAAGATGTAGCGATTTTGGTCGTCTATCCACGTGCTGACGCGCTCCTGGATTTCGGAATCGGACGCCTCGTCTGCGTTTTCAATCAGCTTGTCGTCGATTTCATGAAGAGGGTTAGGCGTTACCCGCAGTTTGCTGCCAACGTTTTGGTTTTCTTCGTTGACTTCCTCCATGGAATGATTCTCACCGTCACTGTTTATCTCCGTACTAACCTCATCGAACCTGACAGACTTCTTCATGTGTTTCTGCAAGTCATCAATCACGATCTTATATTTTTCCCTATCTTTTTCCGAATTGGTGGGCACTTTCTTCCTTGGCGGTGGCTTGGGAACGTCCTGCTTGAAGCTTCGCTCCCTCTGTATCTTAGCCTGGGACGGTAGGAAGTATTCCGTGATTTCATCTTCGATGTCCTTTTTGGTCTTCGAATTGATTCTCGATAAACACTTCTGGCTGTGGTATTTCAACCTTACGCTGTCCTTGTTATCGATCTTACTAAGTTTGTTCGGTACCGCGTAGAGGTCCTCGTCGCTCTTCTTTATCTCATCCAGCATGGTTTGGTACTGACCCAGTCTGCTAGAGATGGTACCGTCCATACTTTTGCAACTGTATTTGTCCCAGGAATTTGAGGCGGAACTATTGTTCGACAGGGATTTTTGGGTGTCCTCCCAATTGGCCTCGTACTGCCTACCTCTTGTGGTATTCGGTATGTCCATTTCCAGCCATGCTGGATCGTCTATCACGGCTTTTCCAGGGTAGTGAGTGATCCTCATTGTGACGATACTTTCTTTGTTCCACTAGAATAATAAACGTTTCTTTTTTCGTAAAAAATAGAGTTTCTAGAGAGTACCCATTATATTTTTCGCTATTTTCTTCAAATGCTTCTTCATCGATTTTTTCGGTCTGTTAAACTGGTTCTGAAAATAATTGCGTTTAAGGATATTTGCTCACATTAGCTAACGAGGCACGGCCGATTGTGTTGACCTATATTGTAGAGTAAAACGTAAAACGTTTCAGTTGTTGTGAGAACAATGCGCATTTCTTCGTTTGGATGGCTGCGAAGTATGTCTAACTGTTGTCGTAACGACTTGTTTTAATCGTTCTTTGGTTTTATGCTTTTACATAATAGTTAAACAGGTATATGTGAAGGTGTTCTAATGATAAATTGGAATTGGATAACAACAAAACAGGAATATTTGTTATTTTCCAATTAATTTATCATAGAATAAGAATATAAATTGTTGTTTTTTATATAGACATCCAAAAAAAAAAAGTCATCAACTCTGGCTATGAACGAGAGAGATGGAAATAGAGGTCATGTCTAAGCTTTTCGGTTATGTCAAACTTTTGACAAGTGATTGTCACAATTTGTAAAATAAACAACGGCTGTCATATGATGTCAGTCTTGACAAGTAAATAAGGTTATAAATTCGATTAAGGATAGAAATACGTATTTTTTTTCTCGGACAACTTTGATGACGTTTTTTTTTTGGATGTCTCTATATTATCACTTTTTATAAGGCATGAACGGCGTTTTTGGGAAAAGTATTTGCCATTATTTGTACAATTAACATTCTTTCAAACAATAAATGGTATATTTTTATCCATTAACATTAAAAATTAAATCGTTTATTGTTTAAGCGGCTTTAGCTTACCAGTGAACTATCCCAAGTCCAAGGTTAGTAGACGTCTAAACATAAAACTATTTTTTTAAATATTGTATTAGTTCACTAGTAGCAGTTTTGTTTTAGCGATACATATGAATTTTCACGGTCGTAGAATTCTGCGTTCAAAATTCTTTGAGATAAAAAGTTATATTAAAAGCTTCCAATTATCTAATGCAACAAACTAATCAATGAGGATGAAGAACGTACCAGAAACAATTGTGGGTTAGAAAATGAATTAGCAGAAGGAATATCAGAGGAGCAACTGCCTTGATTTTAAAGGAAATGTCAATAGAGTATCCCGAGGAATATAGGTACATTGCATCACTGATTAACTCCTAAATATTTGAAACTACGATGTCACCTGCAATTCAAGGGCCCGATGTTCAAATGAGAAATGTAATATCAGGTAGTTTAAAATCAGTACCTAATATTTATTTTTTTACCTACTGAAAATAGTTATAGAACTTCTTCAGTATTTGTTTGTGCAATGATGCAACATGTTTGTTTGATGCAATGATGCAATTGTGCAACAAGTGCTGGTGCAAGTATGTTACTTTGTAATTTACACAAGATTAGTAGCTGTCTTGCAAGTTACTGGTCCAAGTAACTAACCTATTTACTATACCAATGTAAACGCTGCTTTATCCCTTGTGTAGCAACTGTCGCGTAACACACCTAACCATTTAACTTTTTGTTTAAATTCTATTATTAAATTAATATCGTTTTTTTTCTTTTTGTGAAAACAGCATTTCTAGATTGTTATTAACTTTGATTTACGTGACAACTTTGGTATATAACGTATATTTCAATTTATTCTATGTAATTTACTATAATTTTTAGTTTACAACAATTTGTATAAATTTGTATAAATAAACTGGACTTGACCTTGTTTCAACGAACGAAATGACATATACGAGGTGTGTAAATTAAGTAATGAGACTGGCAACGTAGCGCCTGATCTAACAACATTGCGGTGACGGGACTTGGAAAGACGGTAATCATACTTATAGAATATATGAGTCAGATAATGATTGTCGTAGTAATATATTTTTTGGTAATTATTATCCAGAACCTAGGTTAGTATGTAAAGGCTATGTAACTTTAGGTTTGAAGTCTATGTGTGATATTCGCCAATTGACGTCAATTGACGTCATTTTGAATCCGTCATTTTGAATTTTTCATTTCTTTCTGCGGGAGGTTGTAATACAAGCCTATATGCCATGGAATATTGAGTTAGGATGTGATTGACCATTGTTTTCATATGTAAAATTACGATTATTCCCGAAAAAATATTTGAATGTTCACGTTTTTTCGTATTCAAGCGGCCATTTTGGAAAAACGAATCGGTAAAATTGAAAACGGATTGCCGCTTTGAAAAAGAGCATACCCAAAAACTTTGGGACCTATAGTTTTAGCAATATCCGCTATATCTTGCTTGTTTTTCAGCGTCTTGATAAAAGTGTAAAATTCATGGCACGCTGGGCGTTAACGGGTTAAGTGGAACACCCTGTATATAACCGAAAATGTATGAGCTAAGTTGTATATGGGTATATTTCGAATGATCACATTATTATAAATAATTATATATATTATCGAAGAGCGGTTGAGGATAAGTAGATGTTCTAATTCATAGTTAATGCTTATTTAGTATACATATTTTCTGTGCTCTGTTAAAAGTGAAATTATGTGTACTACTTACCATAACATATGGGTGCACAATATTAACACCATCGACGGTGTATAGAAAGTTTGACACATTTATAATGCATATATCAAACATTATTACTTTGAGTTTTCACTATTATAGTATAATACATATTCCAATTATTATTATAATGAATAGGTCAATACATTTATCATTCTGGCCAATTTAGCAAAATGTAGAGAACGACTAAATATTCAAATCAATTATATGCTTCCATAAACAGCTCTCCAAATTAGTAAGGCTATAGGATGTAGACAAGTTAGGAAATATTTTGAAAGTGTTGCAAATTAAATTATTGCCTAACTAGTTGACATTTTTTTAACGACACATAAGACGAACTGCTTACAAATTGAACTAGTGTATTCTATTTTGTTAAAACAACAACAAAAAGTTAACAATCAGCTAATTTTGTCAATTTAATTTGCCGAGAGAAATGTTTCATTAATTTTAGCGATTTCCTGAGATCGACTTATTTAAAATTTTGCAGATCAAAAATAATATTTTGACCTGTTATTAACAAAATGTAGAAAAGGACGAGAGAAAGAGATACTAGACGAGAAGAGAGATAGAAATGAAGAGATAGAGATATACGGGAAAACATACGAATACAAGGCGATTCAAAAAAGAAACCGACACAGAGCAGGAGCGTGTCCTTTCGCGCGTTTGCCATATTTTTTTAAAGAAATTATATCACACTACTCAACATATTGCGGATAGCGGAGGTTGTACAACAGCTCTAACTGACTGAGGACTACTGTAATCAAATCAAATTGAGGCAACCTGCTACACGAGTTGCCTATGTGTTACGTCGCCGTATGCCAACTTTATTAATAAGTCTTCAAAACAGCATTCCATTAATTGCTACTATATAAACGATTTTTAAAATATTGTAAGGCATTTATTGCCTTGAAAAGCAGGTTACGCGGCTCTACGAATGGCACATGTTTGAGGTCGGTGCAGCAGTTACAAAGGAAATGCCGCGTTTTTGTTTATTTTATTGTTTTAAACTCAGATTGGAATACTATACTACCTACTTAAAAAAAACCTTTGGTCTGGATAGTATTTATGTGTTTCCCTTGACCTGCAGCTAGATGTTGTAGCTAGTTAAGTTAGTTGGTGTAATTTGAGGACAGTTTGTATATACCTTAGTTCTTTCGATTTTTCGTTACCGATTCCTAAAAAAATGAGTTAAACCTTAAACAATATTTATTTTTCCATACTGCAATTAAAACTGTGCTATGGTTATTAATTGAATTATCCTATGATCAATGATCATTGACCCTACAACGCCGCCAAATAGTGTCTCCAAGTGATTAAGAAAAATTTACTTTGAGACTTCATCGGCAAACGGCGGGACACCCTGTACATAACGGCCGACAGCTAATTATAAAATACACAAATTTTGCATTCCTAACGGATATGTTGCACGTAGGTGGCCAAATGTCAACGGACAGGACCTGGCTTTCTGCCCACTTAATTACCATAGCAACAAATAAATTTGCAAATGCCTTTACTAGGTACACAAAGCCGCTGCTGCTGTGACATCACGTACACTTACGGACACGATCATTGAAAAAATGTGAAAGTGTTTTTGCATTTCGGATACGTATACTTATAAATAGAAACTGTGATGGGATATTACAATTTAAACATTTGTATACTAACTAATGATGATTTACAATGAAGGTTAACTAAAAACTACTAATAAGCTCATTAATTAGATGTCAGACGGTATATGTATGTACTCTCTGGATGGATTTGGCACTATAAAAAAAACGCTTTTTAAATATCTTAGCAATGTCTTTAACTTAAAGCAAAAATGGTTTCTCTAATTAAGTAAAATGTAAACAAAGTAAGTTTTTTAAATCTTGGCAAATATAATTTTCAAGCATATCAAGACTTATCTGTGTATCTGTAATTTGATTATGATTAGCGACTTGCAACAGTGTAATCAAGTGGTATTAGTAATATCACACTGTTTACACAAAGTAATCATTCATTTTTTCGTGGATCACTTGGTTTCGAGTGTCCTGCATTAATAATATCGATGCTTACAATTATTGCAAAATCTATCTGCAGGGGCCTTCAAGGTTGCTGCTGCTATATTGGAATTACATATATAGTATGAACTAAAACCTTTTTGCGCAACTGTAACTTCAATAAATAATTCTCCTAAAATAGTCCCCTAGGACTGAGAGGATGGATATCGAGGGCTTTCTAGTGAAATAATCACAGACTTACGACCTGCACGCTTTAAGTAATATAAATGATTTTCTGCACGTATTTACTTACTCCATCTGGGAAAATAGGGGCCAAAATGATTTTAGAATAACAAGTTAACTTTTTGGTTGGCACTCTAGCTGGAATACCTACTATGGATTGATATATGGAAGCACACCTGGAAAGGTATGCCTTGCATCATTTTATAGAGATGAATCATCCAGACAACTATCAAGCACATATATTTTTAATAAAGATGATTGATTTCTTGTGGAAAAACAGTACCAAAGAGTAATTTAAAAAAAATCAGTTACAAAATTGTTATTTAACTTTGGCATTATGAGTAAAATATAAATTACTCAGTATGTTACTGAGCAACTCCGGCTGTATGATAGTTGGAGGAGTAATAAAGTCAGTTAGGTCACAAAGTTCATATGGGGTAGTAGCACAGCATTACGAGGACCAGCAAAACCACTCCATCCAAAATCATAAGTACGCGCATTGTATCCTGCGCATTATCCTTAGCAGATAGACGGGTTAGTCGTATGTCTAACTTTCTTGAGTGAGCATCGACCGTGCAGAGACGTATTTAAAAATTGTATGCTTTATATGACTACTGCGAATGAATAATGCGAATATAAATTAGTGTTCATGTCAAGAATATTTTAAAAAAGGGTTAAGTATTTTATAAAAGGGTAGTGTTTTACCCAAATCACTCTAGAGATCGTAAAAATAAAGATTTTAATATGCTTTTCGGTTTAAAAATGTTCATTATGAATTTCTCCAGAAATTCATCTAGCCGGATTTTTGATTTTCATTCCCAATATTTTACTATTTTAATCTGATGATTAAAATGATTTGTCAAATGATATTATCCGATTTCTTTTTTTAATTTTGACAGCTGCCAAATTAAATGTCAAAAATAAAATAAACGTAATTCTTGTTATACAAAAAAATGTATAATTTTAAAGAAAATACATATAACATACTTTAAAACTTTCTATTTACGTAATTTTTGCTAAAATTTAAATATGACAGTTGTCAAAATAATTGTCAAATTACTTAACATGCCATTTGTTTATTATTTTCAATACTTAAAGATCTTAATAGTTCATTTCTAAGGATATAAGGAACACTGGGCAAGAAATGAATATCAAATATATTATGTTTACAGTTTCCATGTAATAGTTTTCAAATTCCTTAACATGTACCTATAAGATGTTTTAAATATATTTCTTCTTAAAAAAATTGGAATATTTTATGATGATTTAAGATTCTTACTTTGACATTTGACAAAAATTTTGAAAGCTGCCATCTAACATAGTAGATTTATTAGTAATTTCTTAACAAGTATCCTCTGTATACACGGTGGAGACTTTAACTGGAATATATTCGCTAGCGGGGTGGTGAATGATTTTTCAAAAAATTCCCGAGACACGTCAACTTTTAAATGTATTTACCTACATTTTGCAAGTAATGTGAAAAATATAGCCTTTCAGGGGGTGGCTGAAACCACCCTCGACATGATTTTTTTCAAATGCAACCCTATGGCTGAGACCCCTCATTGTAAAGCTGGTGGAAAGAGGAATCCAACGCACTGATCAAATTTTAATTTTTTAGTATGTTTGTAGGGTTGCATACAATTAAAACGTAATTTTATAGTTTAATTTATTTTTTTTAACGCAACAATTTCGTACTCAAAATGTGTGTTGTTTAGTTTTGGAATGTAAACCTTACTTTTCATATGTCCCCACAAAAAATTCCAAGCAATTTTTTGCCACAACTGATATTTGTTATTTTTTGCTAGTGTTTTTACACGGCCGCAAAGAATAATTTAGTTTGTATGCTGTTTTCAGAGTTTGAAACGAAGTGTTATTTCAAATTGGTGAAAATGTCTTATTTAAATGAATCACTAAAAATCGAAATTTTGATGATGATTGGATATGGTGATAGGGCGCGAACTCAATGCGAAGTTGTTCGCTTGTTTCGAGAAACGCATCCTGACTTGCCACCACTAAATCAAGGTACCATTAGTAAATTTGAGGCACAATATCGAGAGATGGGTCATGTCAGGAAAGTATCGAGTAAGAGGCAGGCTGTTGTTGATGACGACACAAAAGTTGAATTTGTTGCTTGCTCTAGAAGAAAATCCAATCACTCCAGCCCTTCAACTGGCCCGTGATAGTAATCTTAATCACAAAACAGTTTTAAAAATACTTAAATATGAGAAAAAACGCCCATATAAAATGCAAGCTGTTCAAGAGCTACTTGAAGATGATCCAGATCGACGGTTGGAATTTTGCGATTTATTGATGACTTGTATTGATCAAAACCAGTTATCTTTAGAGTGGATAGTTTTCTCTGACGAGGCTACTTTTACATTAAATGGGCACGTAAATCGCCAAAATTGTCGTTACTGGGCTGAAGAGAACCCCCATTGGATGAGGGAACTTCATACCCACAGAAAACTAATGTGTGGGCCGGAATGATACAAGAATTGTAGGACCATTTTTCTTTGATGACACTCATAATGGAGCAAGTAAACGCATACTTGCGTTTACTCCAGCACGAACTAATGCCAGTGCTATGTCATTTATTTCCAAACCCCTTAAACCCTAACTTGATCGACGAGAGGTTATGGTTTCAGCAAGATGGGGCCCCACCACACTATGCTGCCATTGTTCGTCAGTATCTGGACATAATTTTTCCCGGTAGGTGGATTGGGAGGCGAGGTAATATTGAGTGGCCAGCAAGATCTCCAGATCTTACACCACTTCTTTTCGTGGGGACATCTTAAAAGTAGGGTTTACATTCAGAAACCCAACAACATAGCAGATCTGCAGGAAAGAATAAGAGAGGAAATCGGAAAAATAACACCGCAAATGTTGCATAATGTAAGAGACGAAACCTACCACAGACTGGGATGCTGCCAACAAGTGAATGGTGCACATTTTGAACAATTGTTACGTTGAAAATAAATTTAATTTTTAAATTGTTTTAATTGTATGCAACCCTACAAACATAAAAAAATTAAAATTTGATCAGTGCGTTGGATTCCTCTTTCCACCAGCTTTACAATGAGGGGTCACAAGCCATAGGGTTGCATTTGAAAAAATCATGTCGAGGGTGGTTTCAGCCACCCCTGAAGGGCTATATATTTCATATTACTTGCAAAATGTAAGTAAATACATTTAAAAGTTGACGTGTCTCGGGAATTTTTTGAAAAATCATTCACCACCCCGCTAGCGAATATATTCCAGTTAAAGTCTCCACCGTGTATATAGAAAATGAATATTTTGGTTATTTAAATTTTAAAAATACTTAATAAACTTTTAGTTTATTCATTGAGTTTACTGAAAAATGACAACTGCCAATAGTATAAAGATTAAATAAATATCAATCAATAAATTAAATCAAGTGCTATATCCTTTTTTTGTGCAGAAACTTGGAATATTTTGTAATAATGCAGGATACACATGCTTATTTTTTATTTTGACAGATATTTTGATAGCTATCATCTAATACAATATTTTGATGAAAATTCGTTCATTCATTCCAAGAAGTCTATAACTGAGGAGACCAAACTGCTGCTTTTCGCTATACAACGTGACGGGCTCGAATATGTCCGCCTCCATAGGCGCTGTAAACAGTTGTGTACTCTGGTTGCTACGGTATATAAACAGATATCTATACATATACAGTGGTTCTGTACTAATCTGTGTGCATTAGAGGTTAGAGTCCGTGTGAATGTCCGTGGTGCGATTACATTTTGACAGACGCTCGATATTTTTCGTTAATTTGTTGTTGTTGAACATTATATTGAATCTACACAAGTAATGTCTTTGCAATTACAAATTTTCGCAACAATCAATATGAAAATGTACTCAAGATATTTCATGTTACGTGCTTCAATGTTAACAATACAACAAAGGAAAATATTTCGTTTCATACATACATCAGTAATTTGAAATAATGTCCGGTTATTCGGACCGCTTCTTAAATCACACATTGCAACACAGCACTTTTGAACCATATTTATTTTTGTATATATTTTTGTTAAAGCCAAACGGCATGAGTACATTACTGTTTACAGGCGGACAGATTTGATCCCTAGATACCGAACGAGTTCGGTCTCCTTAGTTCTAGTCTTCTTGATTCATTCCTTGCCCAATGTTCCTTAAATCCTTAGAAAATGATCTATTAAGAACTTTAAATATTGAAAATAATAAATAAATGGCATCTTAAGTAATTTGACAGTTATTGTGAAAGCTGTCCAATTTCAGTTTTAGCAAAAAATACGTAAATAGAATGTTTTAAAGTATGTTAAATGTATTATCTTTAAAATTACACATTGTTTTCTGTATACCTTAAAATACGTTTAGTTTATTATATTTGACAGTTAATCTGGCAGCTGTCAACAATAAAAAAGAAATTGGATAATATCATTTGACAAATCATTTGGCTATATGTAAAATGAAATTTTAAAATTAAAAAAGTCAATAATGTTTATACATTTGAGACCTTGATACTGATTTTCACTGGAAAAACCCATATTTTCCAATAAACATACGTTTTTAGATTAAAATAGTAAAATATTGGGAATGAAAGTAAAAAATCCGGCTAGAGGAATTTATAGAGAAATTCATAACGAACATTTAAAAAAAGAAAGCATCTTCAATTCTTCTCTACGTCGCCTGCCTCTACCTGGCGACGTGTCCGTCGAGCACTAATTTGTATACTAACTGATAGGCAGTAGGACGTAAGTGGGGTGAAACATTTGAAGGTACACCATCTCGTAAGACAGTAAGCAGACCTATCGCAGCAGACCGGTTTTCGCGATATGCGCATGATCATATATCGGCGCGTATTTGAATGCGAGCAAATGACGTGTATTAATACATCTGATTACGGAGTAAATTCATAATTTTGAGAACAGAGAGAAAGGAAGGGTTTCAAGTTATAGTTAATCAAAAAAGTAATTAACAATTGATGTATTTAAAACAAAAAAAAAATTGGTCCGGTCACGGATTCCCAGGCGTGTACTTATCAATACTTTACGGCCCATGAGGTGTCTTTTTTTAGAGACAGTTATATAAAGAACAAAGTCAATATGTCGATCGTTTTGTGTGACAAAAAAAATAGATAACGCTTTTCACAAAATATTTTCATTTAAAAAGTAATTAATATAAAATAAAATACATCGAACATGATAAGAGAATAATACTAATTTTTATTCACACATAAGGACGAAATTTGCTTACTAACTTACAAGATGGCCGCTGTTCAAATCCACCGAAAAAGGCGCTAAAAGTGGGGACTATTTTACTGCCTTAGTTTATACATATTAGTATATTGATCAGTGGTCGGTCCTCGCCCACTTTCGACAGCCACCTCATTTATATTTTTTCTTCTACTAAAACTTTCGTACTCCGTGTACCCCATTGACAACTGGTTTACTCACTGTTTTCCTATCTGCTAAGATAATCATGGACATTCTGTATATCTTCAGCATTCCGGTAGATGGACTTATTACAGACACCACTGACTTTCAGACTCGGTTGTTTACAACACAAATACTAAAATTTGTACAACATCTGTTTATACAGCGGAAACATTAAATAGGAATTCATAATCTGCAACTGCGATTACTTACTAAACAATCATACAGAAGAACCACTTGGATCGTGACGAAATATTCAAGCGCAGCGAAATATGCATTTTATACAATGATGCGTAAGAAGATTACAGCAAGGTGGTGTGACACGGTGAGTAATTCATGTATATTGAGGAATTTTGTTAAAGCCGTTATATACATTAGTATGAACATTGAGATTCTTCTAGAGAAGAGTTTATGGTGTTTCACAGGTAATACACTAATTAAATGGTTACAAACGTAAGGACTCGGATTAGTGAGAACATTAAATTGTTACAGTTATTAATGTATTTAACATTGGTGATCCGTAATTAACTTGTGTTAATTAATGTCGTGCTATAACTGTACTTATTGTTATTAGCGGAGCAATTAGTTTTGGTAATAACATTGCAATCTATGTTCCACTTTTATAAGATTTTAATAAAAACGTTTCATTTTTCCATGTCATAAATTTTAGAGCATAAGGAGAAAATACAACACTCTATTCTTTTAAAGGGACAACAACTATTTATGACTATTTTGTCTACAAGTATAGTTATCACAAAATATTGGGTGACTTTCTTTCTGTGTCTTGAATTTCGAACCAAAATGTAAAACTCAAATTGCAAACTTAAAAGAGATAAATGCGTAACATTTTTAACATTGTCATATGTGCTACAGTATTTCATTGCTGCGTTATTGGGTTACGATAGTTAGGAGAACAGCTAAATATATTCACTCATGACAGAAAACCTTGATGGTCTCATTTGATTACTGTAGGATTTACTCTGTATTGAATATGTAGCATAAAATGTTTAAATAAGCCAAGACAGTAAAGTCTCACGTTATGTTATAAAAAAAATTCCACAACAATACAATAAAAAATGTTATACACTATAAAAAATGATATTGCGATTTGAAAACTGACAACGTCAGTCAAGAACATTTTACATTTTACAACAAGTCACTTTACATTTTATCAAGTATAAACTATTTTCTGGAGAACAAACATGTTTATAAAGTATATATACAAATATACTGGTGTCTCAGCTTTTAGTTTACATACTTTATCTGCTCACCCAGGATAGTTAGCAAAAAACTTTATATTACTTGAATTCATGAAATGTCATATTCCGTTTGACGTGTGCTAGTGACCTTGAGGTTATGTCAGTGTCAATATAAGTTTTTAAATACAACACCCTGTATTTTTCGACATTTTTGGATTTACCGAACAATTCTACACATATTTCATGTAAAATACCCTATACCTATCTTCAACCGTTTTCAAGATTTTCAAAGTTAAACAGCTATTATTTTACAATACAAAGAATTTTCAGTTTGCCTTGTCAGTTTTTACGATTGAGAGGCATTGTTAAAAGTAATTTTGATCAGATCAATGGGATATTTCAGTAATTATAAACAATTAGTTTAATAAATTTTCAAATTGAGCTTCACCAGTTTGGACACAAGCTTCTTAAACTTTTTTTTGACATTGAAAATCTCGAAAACGGTTGAGGATACATAGGTATAGGTTATATTACATGAAATATGTGTAGAATTGTTCGGTAAATACAAAAATGTAGAAAAATACAGGGTGTTGTATTTAAAAACTTATATTGACACTGACATAACCTCAAGTTCACTAGCACATGTCAAACGGAATATGTCATTTTATAGGCCTCATGAATTCAAGTAACTCTTACTTATATATAAACGTTTTTGCTAACTCTCCTGGGTGAGCAGATAAAGTCTGTAAACTAAAAGCTGGGACACCCTGTATATAATTTTCCCAGATAGCGTTTTTCTTATACACGAGGGGGGGGGGGTGATGGGCGGTTGTATAGTTGTATCTTGATGTGAATTAATAAAAATCGTTTTATGGGTGTTTAGGGTAGAATAATTCAAATATTACACTGTTCAGTATCTACTCTCATTTATATTTTCTATTATCTAAAGTTCTAGTATCTAAAATAAATCAAATCGTTCATAAAGGTAGAGAAGGTCTTACCGTCATATAGTCATAGAGGTCATATAGGTAATAAAGATCATACGCGTCATAAACGTCCATATCGGTCATAAAGGTCAAATATGTTAAATTGGTAATAGAGGTTGGTAATGTTAATGTTAATGGTAATTCATATAAGCCACAATGGTCATATCCAAATTTATAAAAGGGGTTATACTACCCAGGCGCACTGAAAAATGAAGCTTTTTTGGAATTTTTTTCGATACCTTCGGATGAAAATGAAATTTTGACATTTGATTCTAGGGTATTAATGTATACAAAACTATTTTTTATTTTCATTAAAGTTACAAAATGGCGTCCTAGCTCCAGGTAACATGAAACAAAATTTTTCTGAGGAGGAAATCGGCGTACACTGTAGCAGTCTTCGTACACTACTTAGAAACAGAAAGAAATGTTTTCTTAATCTACATTAGTTTTTCTTTGGAAGTACCCAAGATTTTATTTATTTTTTTGAAAATTCGCAAAATTGACTTACTTTTTTTTCATTTTTTTTATTAAAAAGTCGACCTAAAATTGTTTATTGCAAATCTAATTATTTATCAATTAAAATCGGATTATTATTATTAAATTATCGGATAAAATCTATCGGATAAAAACTGAGCTAGTTACGCTGTAAGCTAATTTGAAAAACACAGTTTCGAGAAAAACGAAAAGTTTGAAAACGTATTTAATCATATAAATAATACGGCTATTGTAGCGTCCTATCAGCTTTCCTAAGATTGAATAACGCCATCTATACATATTTCGAGAAAGTATAACTCATTTGTACCAACGAAAATTACCAATAAACTTGTAATAATACAGCAGAGTGGCTTTTTCGAACGTTCTGGACCGTGTTCGGAAAATAAGCCGTAAATTTTTTTAAAAGATTGCCTTCACAAAATTCTTTTTGAATATTATTCTTAGATAGTTTATATATTAGAACAAATGTAAGTAGGATAATTTATGAAAAAAAGAATATTGTATGAAAATAGGATAGTCAATTTATGAAAATGACATTTGAATCTTCTAATAAATCTTAATTTCGGCAATTTTGAATTAGATAATTGATGATGAAAAAATTTGAAACAGGTACTAATTAATATTTTGATCATGACCCTATCCCAACAACATAAAATATGAAAATGGAAAGAATAACATGACTTGACAAAGAAAAGTAGTACACTGAAAGTTAATGCCAATTAATATAGAAATTGTAAAGATATTATAAATAACGAAATTTTTGGGTCTTCGCTTCTGGCAATTTTTTATTCTAATAAAAACTCAATATCTCTCTAGCCTTCGACTTGAAGTACTTATTGTTCACTTAGTACACTTTTAAATTGAAATAGTGGACGTCAGCTGTTCATTTTACAGAACAAAAATGAAAGCAAATAAATTATTCTAAACATTATGAACAGCCATACGGCTATTTCATATAGCAGTTTCTCCTGTTTGACCAATTTTGTTAATTGATTTAATTCGTTCCTATAATTCATTTTAATTGATGTTATGTGAAAACCCGACTAAGGTAACAGTGTGTTAATAGCCGCAACGCAGGTTTGACAAGATGACCAGTAAACAAATTATCTGTTTTGCTTAGGCAATTTCTAAAAACAGTATATTTTTTTTGTTTCGTAATAAATGTTTACCAAGAGTGTAAGAACTGCAAAGAATACTGTTAGTTTATGAAGGTAGTTAATAAATTAGGCTAACAGGATACTTTTGTCGTAAGTCTTAAATTAGGAATTATTCCACAGTTCCTTTGGTATTCTATCAGTGTTTATGTAGGTGACGGCCAATTAATATTTCCTTTTCTTTCCGTTACTTGAAGAGCTCAACAAAATGAAAACGTTTAGGATTTTTAACATAATTCTAATAGATAGCAAGTATAAATATAGCAAGCGAGATAATGTCAAATTATAACTGTACCTACACATACAGGGTGAGTTTTTAGTGTATATATTGACTATAGTCCAAATAATTTAACATAATGCTACATAAATAGAGACTTTTGAGAAAATTCTAAAATATAATCTGTGAGCTTATTTGGACCCCTTTTTGCCTATTTTTTAAGTTTGACGAATCTACAGGGTGTTCATATACTTCCGTGCGTCAACTAACTTCCTTATTTTAAATGGGACACAATATACATATAATTGTACAAATGTTGCTTCATTATCTGCGAATAAAGTCACTATATTAAATGTTTAATTTTCAGGTTACATTTTGCCATCTTCAAATCAAGATAATTAATATAGTTCAAATGAAACACTTGTTTTTTTATGAATCTGTATTTTGTCAAAGTTCAGTTTAATTTCAGTTTTAGATAGTTCTCTTTTTTTCTCGTATGAGCATCACAGTTACATTTAGATAGGTATATTCCAATTTTCGTGACAAAAATGAAAAGGAAGCCTGTTACTCAAAAAAGTTATGATGGTTATTTCAGATTCTAACATATATCAAGTTTTTTAAGGGGGTAAATACAATTAGGTGGTCGAAAAATCGATTCGTATTTCTCTAAAAAAGTTAGGAAATTTCCAGTATAATACGCTCGTGAAAGGTTCAGAGCAAAATTCGAACTCCTTATATTTTTTTTCGTCATTTTTCGAGAACGCCTTTTCAGCGCGCAGCAGGTATACCTACGAGAGCGGTCGGCCCTAGTGAAAGTTTTATCTATTGCTATCTTACTTTGGAATACCCAAGGCCGGATTTATATACCTGAGAGTATTATATACATATATAACCAGATGAATAACAGCATGTACGAAGAGATTGAAGGCCTTTTGTACGCCCCTGGAATCGTTGACACTGGGTTGTAAGTACCATTTTTCAGTATTCAAAACTTTAAACGAATTTTACTCAAAACAACATTTTCAAAATTGGCAACCATGATTACTCATAAACTACTCGGCCGATTTGGCTGAAACTTTCAGGGTTTCTTCTTTATACTCTTGGCTTGTCTGTAGACCTAATAGACCTATAACTGTTTTGTAATTTTGTGTTGCAAAATTTAATTATTAATGCAAAAGTGTGAAAAAATACGGAAAATCACCGATTTTCTCAAAAAACTTCTGCCAAAAGTATAATTTTTTTGTTTTTAATTTTTTGAGGTTTACCGACATTTTATATATTTTTTTAACATAAATTGTATTTCCTGGACTGTTACAGATGAAAATTACGACGTTCATAGTGGTTGCAGTTTTTTTTGTAGGTCCACTTGCCAGTGTGCAGCCGCCATTATGTTTTGAAAAATAAAAAAAAATTCTTTGAATTCTTCATTCTTAACAAATATACAAAGTTTTGTAATGAATACATAAAACCTTCATGGTAAAAAAATGTTTATAATGCGTAATTTTAGCCCGTATAATTGTATTTACCCCATTATGAAAACATCAAATACCTAAACGGCTGGATTTAGGTATAGGTGTATATATATTAGATATAGGTGTATATAGGTATATGATTGTAATGTAAACAACGTCATAAATTATATTTTGATTTTTCTTATGAAATAATGATTCTATAGATCAAATACGCACTAAAAATTCACCTTTATATGTAACGCATTAAAATAATACGAAAATTATCGAAATGAACATGAAGACCAAATCTCACAGAGCTATTATGTTTTTGAAGTGTCTCATAAAAAACAATTTGGATTCCATTTTTTGCAAAAAGCAAGTATGAACATTAATAGAGACCTGTGAACGGGACTAAAATGAAAGGAAGTTTTATTTTTACAACAGGTAAGGCGTTTTAAGTTAGTAGGTATCAGAAATAGTGTAGTTTACGTTATTGCAATTATTATATACATATGTATGTATTAAGATACTTCAACTAATTATTTGTACTCAAGATACTTCAACTAATTATTTGTACTAATAGAGACGCAACTTTAAAAACAATGTATGCATTTTAACTATCCTATATTTTATTTACCATCAAATAATACATGAAGACAAAACCAGGTACTAAGAATAATTATTTATTCTCAACTGAAAATGAAACTATTGAAATTATCTAAAATTGCTTTATCTAACACTACTTCTTTTAACTTTCTGGTTTACTGTTTTAAAAAGTTTACCAAACCAAGTTAACTTATTTTTTGCATTTATTTTCAAAAACTGACGGGATATTTTATACGTTGTTTAATGGTAGTAAAGATTTATTAAATAATATAATAGAAAAAAGTTTAAAATTTCTCTAAAAAGATCGATAATAATTATTATAAAGTTAAAATATTTTTATAGGTAATAATTTGGGGGTTTTCGATGAAATGTTTGGGTGAATTATTCAAATAGTATTTTTATTATTAAATCAATTTTTTAAGAAAAATTATTTAGTTTGTTTATATGATTCGATCTCCTTAAGTTTCAAAGCTATTTTGATTTCTGTTTTAAGGATTATTTTGTTTTATTTATTTTTTAATGTTTTTTATTTTTTTTTATTAAAATTTAAATTTTATTTACCTTATACAACTATGTAACTTTATGACAGATATAAATGGCCTGTATGATCCACATAACCTTTACACAGTATATGGCATCAATCGCCTTGACCTTTGTGATCCGTATGACCTATTTTGGATATGGACATGGAAGTAAAACTTCTTATGCCATTCTCATAATTACATTTATTAACACAGTTAAAACTTTTTTAACTATTTTAGTAAATGTGGTATTTGAATTTTTCTACCTCAAAAACCTATAAAACGACACTCATGAACATATTTATTAATTAACATTAAGATACAACAAAACAACCCCATCCTTCTCCCATGTGTACATCAAAAACGCCATCACTCAGATGAACATATAAATTTATGTTCATATTTGGTTTGGTCACACCTCAAGTTTTCAAAAACGTTAGATGTTCTCCTTATACAGATCCATCCAAAAAAAGTCATCAAATCTGGTTATAAACGAGAGAGATGGAAATAGCAGTTATGTCGAAGCTCAAAACAAAACTTTGTTGTTATCAAACTTTTGACCAGTGGCTGTCAGAACGTTAAAATAAATAATGGTTGTCACATGATGTAACAGCCTTGACAATTGAATAACGTTATAAATTTAAGATTTAATAGAAATACGTCTATTTTAGCTCGAACTTTGATGACATTCTTTTTGGATAGCTCGTTATTTTATTCTTAGTCCCCTCCCCTAACCGCAGGGGGAGGGGGTAGGGTATAAGGACAGTAGTTGTTCACAACACTTGACAACGTGACATAATGTATGTACATCTACAATCACTACGTGGATGTGGAAGTCAGACAGATATCCTATTGATCTTGGTATATCATATTCTAGTAGACATAAGTAACCTTATTAGAATAGAAGTTTTAATTGTAGTTTGAAACAGTTTTCAATATACAAATAAAATTTCATGGTACGGACATTTTGTTGTTTACTTCGCGAATAGTACTTATTCTTATAATATAATTAATATTGTTAAGATCGAGGTACTGTAACCTAATAATAATAATGATAATAATAAAATACAGCGTCGGCCTGATATAACAGGCACAGAGAACCTTGGGAAGGAAGCAGACAATTAATTCTTAAATTCGCCTGCTTAACGTACTCGATGCTTGGTAGCCATCAAAGAGAGCTTTTCGTCTCAGACTAACGACGCACGTAGAACCATAAAGAGGTTAATTTTTTTACCCGTACTAGCCCTCAGCCGCAGAATTCCCACGGCTGACAGGCTACGCAAATTGGTGAATTAAATATAATTAAGTAATCCTCCGTTGTAATGTATAGCTTTAAGTTGACCGCGTATGTGTCATTTTATAGACGTTAACCAGACATATGTATGGTAAATATGTACTATTTATGTGTATTATACGATATTTTTTCCTCAACTGCCAATTACGCTATTAGTTCTGAGAACTTAATGATGAAAAGGATGGATACGTCTTTGGTCGTCTTTATACAGAACCTTCGTAAATACAAGTACAACAATAAATTTTATTAGTTCAAAAGTTTAAAGTTAAGCTGTTCTTTAATACGCTAGCTGTATTACACTAGCAAATATTTAATTGCGTGGTATCAATTTTAAAATTAAGTTTACATTTCTTAAATAAAAACTAAAACACTCAGTATTTTTCAATAAAGCAGCAATTTTATTCACTTCCATAGGCGTGCTCCTGTATTAAAATAAAACTTAATACAACATATTTCACGGGCAAACTCATAGCTAGGGCTATATACCGTGTGTCACCGGATGGGGTACCGCACTCTTGCAAACTTTTTTGTTCCTCATTCTTTGAAAAAACATAATTCGTGACAAAAAGTTGTTTTCAAACTGTTCTCCAAATACTACACATTTTCAAATCTTTCTTTGAATTTCTCCTATACATACCAACATAATTTCTTCAGTTATGGTGACAACAGCTTTCACAATTTTTGTTTTAATAACTTAAAATAACTGTTGAATCACTTTTCACATATTTTGTTGTTTTTTTTTTACTCAAAAAACAAATAGTCAAAAAATGGTGGAGTCCGTTTTTTTGTTAATGTGTTTTTTTCCATTAGTAATGTTAATGTCCTTGATTTATGTCTAGGTATATAATTCGTCTTTAAGTCGATAACGTCTTTAAATAGCCTTGAGAAAGACGTCAATAAAACGTCGAAACGTCTGCATTAAAAAAATATATAAACTTGTCTACTGTGTGCTGTCCTCCACCCCAATAATTATCTACCAAGTGATTTTTTTTTTGTTTTTTGATCAAACTTCGTATTTAAGCACTCCTTCAGTTTAAAAAAAAATTGTTTAACACAAGTTTTTTATAAAAAATAAAAAAAAAAGGTACTTCACTTAAGAAAAATTTTACATCTTCCAGTTTATCGAATATCCTGTAGATATGATTACAAGTTTGACCACTACCCATGGCATCTCATGATAAGCAAAACGTTTTGTCACGAATGATGTTTTTTTCGAAAAATGAAGAATAAAAGAGTTTACAAGAATGCGGAACCCCATCCGGGGACACACGGTATATTACAGGGGAACGACTAAAACTACCTGCGGGCACAACAAGCAAAAACAGTCGCCCGTGATACGACCCAAGGTCGAGCGGTTATTTACAATACATGACTGGCGAGCTGGTGGTGGCAGCACGCCACTGGCAGTGAAATGAGAAACTAATACTCTATCAATTCAACACAACGAAAGAGACAACACTACAGCTGAACATTGTTGCTACTTAGTATTATCATTACCATTACTTCAATAAGTTCAGTAAACGTCAATTTCCAGTTACTGTACAGTTAATTTCGACTTGAGAGACAAAAAGCAATAACCTGACATGAAACACGTTATTATTGTCATAGTTATTGTGTTGTATTGTTCAGTTTTTATTGAAGTTCTATTATATACTTTTATAATTTGGTGTTGATCCTTAAAAAAGCGTTAAGAAGAGAAATGGAGCAGGCGTAAACTAATGGGCACACGACAGATGGGCACACAAAATCTGACCGATAGTTATTAAAATAAGATATATTTTAAACAATATGGACTATTTTAGTTCATAAGCAGTAACGGTAAATGGTAAAACGACCACTATTGGTAAAACATGTCACAAATCATTTATATCATTACTACTATTATCAGTCAGGTTTGTTTTATCCATTAGTCGAATTAGTTAGCTATAGTTGGTTTAATTTGCCCACCATAATTAACCACTCAAAAAAAGTTGATTGAAATGGCCAAAAATTCATAACAAATTCTTAGTTCGTTCCTGTAGAATAGTTAACTATTCTTTATCTAAATGGGCAATCGTGGGCTAACTTTGGGTTAACGAATTGTACTATTCAATCGTGTATTTGAATACTTTTTATATTAGTGCTTCTCAACCGAAAAAAAGTCTCCTATGCATTTGTAACTGAAGGTGAACAAAAAAACTTATTGGGCAAATATAGGCCTTTCTGGGGTAAACGGGAAAAAGCGTTCTTACATTATTTTTATTTTCTAACGATTGTTAAATTAATATAACAGCTAATTTTCCTCGCTTTAATAATAACTAAGTAATATATTTTACTTCCAACACAAAATTAAAATAAATTATGTGCATTCGATAAAACATTAATAGATTAACAATTTTTGTGTTACTTGAAACTTGCCCATGTATGTAAAAATTATATTACAAATGTGATAAAAACCACACATTCTACCATTGCATTGATATATCGATTGCAAAACAAACATCTTTATTATACAATTTATTTCCGCTCTACTTATTCACCGTTAAAAACTTTGGGCTGATTATCACGCTAGGATTAACATCGAATACGAATGGATGCAGTTTGCAGAGATGCAAGGTGTTAATTAAAAATGTTACATTTATCTTGTTGCTGCGGCAAACTTAATTACATCAACGCAGGCGATGGTCTTTACAATTAGATTACTAGACTAGAACTTTACAACTAGACTAGATTTACAAGTAAACGAAGACCTATGAATGAATAATTTTGACTAGGGTGGCATAGGGATCTATACTCAAACTGTATAATTCATATCATAATATTCGTAATATGTCTTCGCGGAGCTAATTTTGTGCTGCCTACATCGATTAGTTGTCATATTTGTGTACTTTGTTAAATGCTTACAAAATGTTCAACCCAAAAAAATCATTGGATTTTCATTTGTTTGGCATAGGGTATTGTCAGAAGTATAGTATCTGGATGCTGTAAAAATACACCAGCGCAGCTGCTAGTTCACGAGCGTGCGTGGTGTTAAAATAATGAGCGATAACTTGAAAGGTAATCAATAAGCCTGAGTTGAATAGCCCAAATAGCCCAGACTTAAATGTTACAAAACTGGCGATGAATTAATTGTTGTAATGCAAATTGATTTTTACAAAAATGTAATAAGAAGAGTTAGACAATATATTGTTAAACATGTTTGTTTAAATCAAATTTTCCATTGTCACTACATCCTGTTTATAGAAAGTAGGTAGGTATTTTTTTACATATTAACTAACTTTTTACAATTAACTATTTTGGGACAAATTTAATACGACAAATATGACAACTAATTTGGGACGAACGGTGTATTAAATACATGTGTATATATGATACGTATTAATATTATACAGTCTGTATAATAAAGTGTGGAATAAATTCAATAACCCGCAAAATACACGATTCCATACGAAATGAACCATATGGAAAACAGGTGTCGGTTTTATTTTTTTTTTTTTGTTTACACTTTTTGATTTGGTAACAGACAAAGATGACGCTCACTACGATATGTCATCAATATTTTTTTAAACTGCAATTTTACATTTTTCTGGCTGACTTGTAGAGCAACATTTAACGAGTATGGTAATATAATATACTTACACCGCTGTATGTCTGAGAATTAACAACAAATATGATAAGGCTCATTATTTACTAGATATAACAATGAAAAAAAAACAAATACTGAAAAAATCGACAACAAAGAGTCTTAAATAAAGATATGAACATAAACTTAATCAAATGAATGTTATAAATGTAAGCCATTGTTATCTCCTAAACATGGCATAAAACGACCAAAAGTTTCTTTCCCCACATTCTGACATATTCTGGTCTACTGTATGCATATGGTACAGTATTATGAAATGGTATTTGGACCTTCAATTCATCTAAATTTTTCTAGATTTTATCAGGTAAACAAAGTTTAGGTATCCCCGTAGAAAAAGTATAATGAATTGTGGTCTACTGAGAGAGAACGCCATTCAATTAATTCAGGCGGCCAGTCCAATGCTTAAGAAACATATCGTTTAAATCTTCCAGCATAATTTTTGCAAAAATGTGTATCATCACGACCAAATAATAAAATATCCGGTCTAAATTTTCCCATCATTATTTACTCTCGTCCTGTTTTAGACAAATATCCAACTGAATACAGGTTATATCATTGCAATCAATTATAATTAGTACATCAGTATATTTATTGTAGTCAACATAATTTAAGGATAATTAAACATTTTATATTAATATACTCTTGTTTTATAAACGCCTGCTTCGATGTTAATATACCTATACAATTATGATATATTCAGCCATTTTATTTAAAATACGAAAATCTGTGCATATCGCTCCGATTTTAATAATACATTAATTACTTTCCTAGTAATACATATATTATATAAAAGTATAAGCGAGGTATGTTGGCATATTTGTAAAGTACAAAGATTCTGTGTACTTTACAAGTTTATAAAAGTGTAACAAAATAAGAAAATGGGTATGTTTCAAGATTTCATATAGAAACATGTATTTTGCAATATATTGAATTTATATACATTATCTACAGTATAATTAGAGAGTGAAGAAGTTCATTTTCCGGCAGGAGTAATCTATTTACAGTATTATTTTAGAAATTATGCTTATAAACAATTTATAAATACACAGATTTTGTATCTCTTATCTCGGTATGGAAGACACAACAAACATAAAAAATGCAATGTAAATGCTAAATAAGTACATCACATTTTGTAGATCATAAAATATACTCATAATGTAACGTAAAACTGATCTGAAAAGTGATCTTATAGATATTAGTATTTTGCAACTACATACATAACGCTTGTACGGAAGAATAGTGACACATCTCGAAAATTAGAACTTGCCAAGAAACGCAATTGAAAGTCATTATAATCTTTCACTGAGCAATAGAGTGAAGTTTGTTTTAACTATATTATATTATATTATATTATATTATGTATAATATAATTAAAAAAAACTTCACTCTATTGCTCAGTGAAAGATCATATTGACTTTCAATTGCGTTTCTTGAGAAGTTCTAATTTTCGAGATGTGTCACTATTCTTCCGGAAAAGCGATAAGATCCTTATTTGACAGTTTTAGTGCAAACTCAAATTGAACGTTTTTAATATTATACACATCGCGCCTATATAATTTGCGATATATAACATAAACATATAAGTATTAGTTTCGTGTTAAGATAGACAAATTATAATTAAAACAATTTTTGTACTAACAAAATAAAGTTTAATACAAAAAAGAGTTGAAAAACAATGCGTGATTTTTTTGGGAATTGGAAAATAATCCAGACAGTATTTACACTGCAGACTTTATACTGCTTTGAAGCATTTTAAATGTTTTCAGATCAGTTAGTTACGGGAGGGAATTAAAAACTTCGAAAGTATAATTTTTTTTGGATGTTTCGCTCAACATTGGTATAAAGTCGTAATATGTAATTAGGAATATAATTCTTAGGGACATTTTTCGAAATATTAACAATGTAGGCCGTTTTATAAAGTTTTTTTTTTAAATCACAAATTTAACAGTTGCCAGATGTTAGTTAACTTTGATTTTGTGCAGTTAAGTTATTTTGGAAGCAGAAGTGATTGTCACCAAAAGTTTTTATCAAACCCTAATATTAAAAATATCCTATATGCTTCCAACTTTATAGCCGGCACTGTATATAAACAATATAAAAACAGACTTGTCGTGGATATATTCATATGTTCTATAACTATGTAAATTAATATAGAGACATCAAAAAAAAAGTTATCAAAGTTGGCCGATAAATAAAAGACGTATTTCTATTCTTAATCGAATTTATAACCTTATTTACTTGTCAAGACTGCCACATCATGTGACAGCCATTGCTTATTTTACAAATTGTGACAGTCACTTTTCAAAAGTTTGACATAACCGAAAAGCTTAGATATGACCGCTATTTCCATCTCTCTCGTTCATAGCCAGAGTTGATGACGTTTTTTTGGATGTCTCTATACTTTCACATCAACCTGTATAGATGAAGGTAGGATGGTGATAAGTGCAAGACCAAGCAGGATATTCATTAAACTTTACATATATTGGTCCTAAACGTTGTGGTTGCCATTAGGGTTTATAAAGGTTGCGAAAACATTGTCGTTACTTTTTTAAAGTTACGTTTATAAAGAGACTATAAGAAGTAACATGATGGCAACAGGTATGTCTCCATTTTTTTTGTTTTTTATAAAACTTACAGTTATATAAGGTTACCAAGTAGTGGTAAAGGTAACCCTTATAAGGTAATTATAGGTAACTGAAACGTTGCAAGGAACAACTTATATTAACAGAAGTTTTATAATTTGTTGACGGTGATATTTCCAAAACCTTCATGACACAAAAATTGTTTGTTGGATTTCAAGTGACAAACTTTATACATAGATGACCGAGGAGATTAGGAGACATGTTTAATATTTGGTGTTTGTTAATTTACTTCTACTTCATTAACCCATACGCCCGCTGTACTCAACTGAGTACAGTTACATTTTTACTCCTAGGGCCATCTACTTCCAAGGGGCTAAATTATACCGTTTTGCTTATAAGCGTTTCTGTATGTCAAAGATCTGGTTACTTTATAATTACAACTTGTAAAGTGAGTGTTTACATTAGAGTGACATTGTTTATTGGTAAAAATTAGGAAATATTAGTGGTATGTACTCGTTTTATGTTCTTTTGTAGTTTTAAGTAGTTTGTTTGTTTTCTCAAATATAAGTGTATAATAAAAGTAAAGTAAGATATTAGTATAGTTTGTTTTGGTATTCGCCATAAGCGAGAAGAACCAAACCTTGGTAAACATGGCTGTACCCATTTGAGTACAATGGGCTGAAAGGGTATAACTTATATATTTTTTCCAGAAATGGGATCTAACGTACTTTCTGTTTCTACGAGCACTTTTTATGGTAGAAAATCTTTCAATTTTCTCGAAGAAGCCATAGAAGAAGTTGAAATTCACCAGTGTAATGCAGGCATTGTTATATTGCCACAAGATCCCGATATACTGGCGGACAATGAGGAATGCGATGATGAACTGAGAGATACTAATATAGTACCTGCAGATATACCAGGCAGTTTAGAAGTCCTTTTTGCTCACTATGAGGATTTTGATAGCAGTGATGATGAGACCTTGGCACAAAAGACAAGAAAAACACGTCCTGATTGTGTCAGGAAGAAGCTACATTTGAGATCTTGGAAAAGAACTGAACCCAGTTATTCCACATTTATGGGATACGTAGATGATGAAATATCTACTCTTAAAAAACGAAAATTCTCAGAAGAAATTAATGACCCAAATCCAAAAGATTTTGTTGAAAAAAATTGTAGATGATACAATAATACAACACATTTGTGATCAGTCTATATTATACGCACAGCAAAATAGACACGAATTGTTTGTAACAAATTAAGAGATACGGACCTTTATTGCAATTTTCCAGACAACGTCTATTCCAGGAAAGGAAAGAAGTGGTGGTGGGCGCTGTTCACTCACATGTTGAATATCTTTGTTACTAACGCATGGAAGTTGTACAAAATCGCCAACGGTAACAATATGAGTCAACTAGATTTTGCTAGATATATAGTATGTTCCTACCTGCTTTCTGTTAGGTATAAACAAGCAAGAAAGTCTTGTTTACCTCTATCTATCATACAAGACAGCAGTGGACATTTTCCAAAAAAAACTTGAGAAACAACTCAGATGTGCAGTATGTCACCAGAGGGTTAGATGGTCATGTAAGAAATGTTGCACGACATTATGTGTGGAACGAAACTGTTTTGAACTATATCATACATCCCAATAGTTTGATATCTTTTTACGAATAAAAATAAATATTTGTCATAATAATTTTGTTTTTATAGTGTTAACGCCCATTGTACTCATTTAAGTACGGCACCACATATTTTTTCAAAAACAGGTTAATGTTAAAAAATGTAATGTTTCTTCCTAAATTAAGTCTAGTAATCCTAAAACTAACAGAAATTGAGTTTTATAAAAGGTGGTTTAGTTTTAGGCGTTAATGGGTTAAGTTGTAGT
This sequence comes from Aromia moschata, assembly GCA_029963805.1. NCBI lineage: Eukaryota > Metazoa > Arthropoda > Insecta > Coleoptera > Cerambycidae > Aromia > Aromia moschata. The sequence goes on from JAPWTK010000844.1 coordinate 92,333, forward strand.
AGGGTTGAAGCGCTCAAGAGTACGCGTTTCCTAAGAGTACGCACGTCCATTATTTCGTAGTCCACAACACTGCTGTGGCTGCCACGTCTACTGGCGCATTAGTCAGTTGGACATTAGTATGAGGTTGGATAGGGAGCGCGTTGCGGCTAAGTGTTTGACTAGTACGGGAAAATATCTATTCTGGACGTATTTTAATTAATATTTAAGCGGATTACGGTAAGCTGTGCCTTTCATATTACTACTTCTACTCTCATCATTCTCTGTTTACCTAAAAGCTGAGTTATTGAGCTTATGATCGACATGATTTGGTCTATACAAAATACAGCTTGGTATGGGAGAACACCATTTTATGATTAATGTAGGTCTGATCATAAGAGTAGGCACCCAAAGAGTACGCATGCGCACTCTTGGGGTCAGTTGCGTACTCTTGGGAGCAGTTGCGTACAGATTCAATGAAATAGCATCTTTTATAATAACACAATACTATCATAGTCAAGACACGAATTCTCAAAATTTTATTCGTTCTCAGCTACTTGATTCAGCTCCTGGACCTTCAGGAGTATGGCATAAGAAGAGTTTTTCTAATGATTCTGCCACCAGCACTATTGTAACGCCCAAAATGATATTACCACTTCCTAAAACCACACACGAAATTGTCAGAAGGAAAAACTCAAAAAAGTCAGAAATTCTAACATCGACACCCTATAAAAACAAGCTTTCTGCAAAATTGGAGGAAAAGCAGAAAGTGAAAACGAAAATCGTCGAAATCAGATCAGAGCTGAAGTCAGCATCGACTAAACCAAAGAAACAAGATGATACGCTCTATGCGGACTGTAATGAACATTACAGCACATCTATGTGGATTCAGTGCAATCAGTGTAACATATGGTGACACGAAGACTGTACCAGTTACCAGGGCCATGGAAAGTTTATCTGTGATTTTTGTACATAGAATATGCAGTATAGGCGAATATGTAGTAGATAGTATGTCTAATATCTTCAATATTTTACTTTTTAAAAGTGTTAATATTTTTGTTTTTTTTTTTTTATAACTGAGAATAACATTTATTTTGCATGTACTGTCTTACTTTCCTCATTTGAAAACTGTGTTCAAATTAGTGCGTCCTCTTAGGGACACACTTGCGTACTCTTAGGAGCTTAGGTTCTTAAGAGTACGCATTTGTATTTTTTTCTTCAAGTAATAGCTCACCTTTTCTGTTGACACATTAAACTAAAAGCAATAGATAAACAAAACCGTAAAAGTTTATACTAACTTCTGGAGTGATCGTTAATTTTTTATTTAAAAATACTAGAATTGTATTGTACATTGAAAATTAAGTGCGTACTCTTGGGCGCTTCTACCCTAAATATTAAATAACCGAGAGTTCTGCGGAAAAAATATAATTGCGAGATGTTTCCAACGATGTATGTAAATTAGAATAAATCAGTCAATGACTGTCAAGAATAGATATAAGCTTAAAATACGAATTATCATTAAGGAAACTTGTTTATAAGAAGTAACAACTAAGGAACAATGCCTTGGGTCATTGACATTTCCTCGACAGAACGTTAAATACAGTAGTTCAGTGATATACATATCAATTGATTTTGTAGTTAGTTTTAAGAAACCTGTTAGGCAGTCTCTGTTTTGATATATTTTAACATGTTTCAAATATAAAAGTGGATCACATATTTTTTAATTAGCCTTTTAGAGCATCTAAGTAGCTGATATAAACATTAATCGATACTGTGAAAATTAATTTTGTTAACGTTACGTAGGATGCATTTTATTTGTCCGAATAAACCATAATATGCATTAAAATGTATTTTTTTTATGTTAGGAAGGTTTTTTAAGAATTTTGGAATTAATTGGCTCTAGTATTTATGTATCACATCACATTTAGATGCACAGTGTGATCCCATTTCTCAATGCAAGGGGGATAACTTAATGAGGAACGTCAAAAATGGCGGATTATTTGTTGTTGAAAAAAAAAAAAAACAAGAAGGCTACTGAACAAGGTTAAAACTTTCAGAATAATGCAAATAAATCAAAATATACTTTACACTTTTAATATCCTGTATTTCTTAAAAACTTTCAACACTTACATAAGGTATAATCGCCCTAAAGTCATGTATAGTATTCCGAATTTTCCATCGTTTCTGAATCACCCTGTATACAAATGCATTTCACCTTGTGGATCTATGCACTCTTTTTTATCCTTATAATTAAATTCATAAGTGTTTAATTACTCGTTACAACTAGTTTAAGACTTTGTAGCAACCATAACTATTTGAAATATTCAAGTTAAATTATTAAATTGTCCTTGTTTTCACTTAATATCAGACATATTAAATGTGAAATTACTAGCTCCAACACAACTAATAATTGATATCTATTGAGCAAGGTGTATAAAATGTTTATTCCAACGGCAGTGCAAAAATATGTATGTACACGTAAATACTAAAAATCGGGTGATACGCTACGCCACAATAACAGATTTGGTGTTTGACAAACCACAAAGTTGTACATATGCGTTTTTTTTTCAACTGTCAATAAAAACCTTCTTTAAATGTGGCTTACAATCTGATATCTAGAAATGTTTCTTGACTAATAGACTTCGTATGCACAATAATGAAATGGCATCTAAAATGACACCACTGTCATTTTAGGTAACGGAATTTCTTTATTTACATGACAACAAATCGAAAATAGTATCCATAGTGTTAAGTATTCAAGTTCATTTCTCCGTTTGTATTACATTTGTAAGATATTTGAGATCTGAGCTTTCAAACGAGTACATTAATATTTATCGTATTTTTAAGTATTTTATGTTACTGTAGAAACAAGTATTTATTGTACAGGGTTATTCATTATAAATTATCCACCCCTTATCATCGTTATTATTGCCTATAGAAAAAAAGTTTTAAATAAAAGTTGTCCGGTTGTTACTGAATTTTGTTAAAATGTTAAGTACAGTAGCGTGCAGATTTCAGGGGATACAAAAACATATTTATATATTTTAAATGGGATACCCTGTAAATTATTAAATGTTTGTAATGATCCTGTTTTCCTGATTTCAAAAATATATCATATGTTACCCCTATCTTATACCATTTTTGAGGTATTAAACGTCGAATATCTTAGTTTTTTAGCACATTTTCATAGATTTATAAAAAATTGCTAAAAACGTTTACTAACTCCAAAACGGTATAAGATAGGGGTAACATATGGTACATTTTTGAAATCCGGAAAACAGGATCATTCCAAAAATTTAATAATATACAGGGTGTCCCACTTAAAAAATATATTATATGTTTTTGTATCCTCTGAAATCTGCACGCTACTGTACTTCTGACAGCATTTTAATAAAATTTAGTAAAAACCACACAAGTTTAATTAAAACTTTTTTTCCAAAAATAACGATGATAAGGGGTGGGTAATTTATAATGAATAACCCTGTACATACATACATACGGGGTTAGTAAAAAGTATGAAACCACCTGTATCTTTGTAGTGCTTTATTCTTTTTTATATAAACTTGGATATCCGTATATAAAAGAATCTAAGGATTCGAGAAATCATTAAAGTTTTACTGCTTCACTTCTTGTTCAACCGGAAGTGACATGCAACTTTTTTGTTTTTAATAAAACACTGTACTAATTTTTAAATTTTTGATTTACTCGTAAAATTGTAGATCCAATAGACTCCCATATTGAACCTTCGTGTAGAGTTTGAGGTGGTAGAAAATAATTTTTATTAACCTCTGGGTGGAAAATAAACATTCAAATTAAATGTTAAAAAAAAATCACAAATTGAAATCATTTGAGCAGTTATTATAAGTTGTAATTTTTATTTTCCCTGTTCAGTATAAAGTTCAGTGTAAGACTATTAGAGTTGCGAGTTTAAATTTTTATCATGTTATAATCTTTATGAATAATCATAAAGATTAATGAAAATTGATTTCTAGCACCTCAACTCTTTACGATATTATCAATATAAGGGTACATTTTATCCAGAATTTTACGAGCAGGGTATAGGGTGTCCTAATACAAAAATGAAGTCCCGGTTGACCGGAAGTGAAGTAATTTCTCTGTTATTAAAATACAACTTTACTATTTTGACGCTTTGAACTGACAACTGGATTTGTCAAGGACTATAGCAGATGATTTGTAACAAAAAATAAAATGGAGAGTAAAATAAGTTTTTCTAGTTAACGTTTTATTTTAACAGAAATGTATCGTTGTATGTTATATGCAGTTTTCTTAAAAATGCAACATTTTATCGAAGTTAACGATATTGGGGACGAATATAAATGTTTATAAAAATATATACAATAATAATTTAACAATTTGACTCTGAAATTGTAATATTTGTTATGAATAAATCTGCCCAAAATTGTATGTGTATAACATTTTTGTTTGTGTATAAATTGTGTATAAATAATAAATAATACGTGGATGAGAAAAATTACATAACCAGGAACAAGTTGATATTTTAATGCGTTATCGAGCGAGTGTATTTTTTTTTAAGTTTTTGTAATTCACTCTTTTGAGTTGTTTTACCGATGTCATAATATTTCTTTTGATACACATTTAAAAAAATACATTTTCATAAAATTTTGGTTAATTTAGATTTGTCAGGCAAACCAACAAATTAAGACTCAAAATATGATCTTCTAAATTCACTAGGAGATTACATACAACTTTTAAAAAACTAAGTACAGATGAACAAACAGACAGGTAGACAGGAAGGGTTTTTGTGCTCAAATTACTCGACGTATAAAGTATGTTTTATTTTTTCATCGATCCTTTACTTCTACTCAACATTATACTTCCTATTTAAATTACCCTTAAGAAAGACAATACTATCAAGAAAAAAGACCACATAACAAACGAAAACAAAAAAAAATTGGATGTTTTCGTTCAATAGTATACAATTATTTTCAATAACGGATATCATACCGGTTAAGTTATAAATGACATTACAAAAGAAAACAATCGGCCACACCAGAGATCACCACAAAAACCATTGTTTCGACGTTTATGCGTGAATATAAGGAACACGTTGCTGTGCGAACGTCTACTCTTTATAATGCAGCTCTGCAAGTGAAAGTAAATAGTTTGATATTGAAATGGCAAATGTAACAGTTGCATTATGTGCCCGTTGTTGCTATGGCCCATAACAATAACAGCGATTGAGCGTTCACGCCTGGACTATTAATTAAATGTATAAGAATAGAAATAATCGCTAGGAATATGTGTGAAAATAAAACGGGCACTTTAAAGATAATAATGATCTTAAGAGAGCAAACTCTATTTTTGTTTGATGGAAATTTAAAGTGGAAAAATTACAATCTCTAACTAAATATTATAAAAAACCTTGCATTCGATTCCTATTAAATTTTTAGCCTTCTAAACTAATTTAATTGAAATAGAAAACTAAATTTTCAATTAATATATACAGACTGCGTCTCTGGATGTTAATATATAAAATAGTGATTAGGCGATGTTGTGGTTAGCGGTAATCTTAAAGAGTATAAACTTCTTGTAAGGAGTATACAAGATGTAGGTATTATAAAAGTATCTGTTATCACATTTGACTTCTGGTTTCGCCGGAATTGACTATATTTAGATGATGTTCTTGAGACACCTTCAATATTATGCAATTGTTGGGTTTCTTTCGTCTTCGCGAGTCTAGTGATATAAAGTTTTGTATATTTATATCTAAAAATATCATGAGTTGTAATTTCTGTTTTGTCGTATTTCAAAAAATTGTTCGTTAAATGGTTATGTATCACACATTATTATATATTTTGTAAAAATGCAGTATTCTGTGGTCGACACATACATGTGGATGACACTGTATTTTATGAGGAAAGGCTAAAATTATTGTGAAAAAATTTCTCGTGTACATAAAATGAATTTCAAAAAGTACGCATCATATGGTAAACTTATTATTAATGACACCTTACAAGTGATTTCAGAGTTGACTTTTGCTTGTTTTGAAACCAAAATAGCATCCAGTGGCGTTGGTGTAGGGGGTCTCTGTATGTGTTAAAATTGACATTTAAGTTTTACAATCTTAAAAAATGACACTTTTTGTAGATATCGGAAACATTTTGCTTTTTTTCGATTTTGATTAAAGTTTTGAAATTTAATAAACATTTTTGAATTTCGCTTTTGTATCTGCCTTTAAATGTTCTAGTTTTTTTTTTTCTAGCGACACGTGTTCTTCATTAAGAAAGTCAGAAATCAAAGAAAAATGTATTTAACTTTAATTAAATGTTGAGATAATAACAATTCGGTTTTCAAATTTCATTTGGCAATTGAAATACCATTCAAGTATTATGAATACAGTAACCAATGATTTTGAAAATTTTAAACACAGCGACAGTCATAACTAGAGCTCGTAGGTTAATAAAATAGATTACAGGACCGGGCTTCACGCGACTGGAATATTGTCATATTTGCCACATTAATAAAGTACTTAGGTACTCCTATATATACGTACATTAGGGTGGACCTTAATATATTTTTTTTCGTTTTTTCTCAGCGGGCCGGGTGAAAATCAGTTCTGGGTACCTAAAAACTTGTGCGGAAACCAAAACTGCCGCGATCGGAACCTTTTTTCCCGTGCCGCAAAGCGCCGGAAGTTTCTTATGGAATTTACATGTTAAAAATCACTGAAAACGTTCGATACGCTCAAAACCTATGAAAATCATCAAATCTGATAGTCGCAAGGATATATTTCCATGTATTTTTTCCTCCTGAATCAGATGGAATCGTCAGATTTCGTTTATTCGTTGAGTGAAAAAAATTATGAGCGAAAAATTGCGAAAAAACACCAAATTCAACAAAAAAAAAAATTGAGAAAAGAACAATTTATTATGATGATTGTACCTGACTCTGAGGAGTATTAAGCATATCATGATTGATAATAAAGTAGAGGTAAAAATCTACAATTTGACGTCCGGTTGAAGTCTGTAGGTGCCTCTGAACCGGAGTTACGATCATTTCAAGTTGTACGCAAAATTCAGGAGCGTATGTGGCGGAAGGCGATTTTTCTGTTTTTTCAATCCTGATTCTCAAACGATAGATTCTCCTGCATCGACTTGCATAATTTAACGGTAGTATGAAATGCTCCATATCATACGATTAATTCATCATCTTAATGTAATATTACCTTTAACTTGAAGTCATTTTACATTGTTTATAAGAAAAATTTCGGATTGGAACATACTATAGTGTCCGACGTTCGTACACGTACTTGTAACGTTAGCATCATACTTTGGAGTTGGAGTGTAGTTTAAGGGTTATTCAAGCTTGAGCAAATGAAAGAACGGAAGAATGAATTCTCGAAAAAAATACGGTTTTTCTCTTAAAGTTGGTAGCTTCATTCGCTCTGACATTAGCCGCGGAAATTTCTTCCGATTACTACCAACTTCAAGATAAGTCGAGAGAGAAGAAGTTTCGAAGAGAAGGGAATATATAAAAAAGTCGGAACTGCACGATGAACCTATATGGCTTAGTATTGACGAAACAACGGATGTTACTAATCTTGAGTTTTCCACGTTGTGTCATATTGTGGATTCATTTACAGGCAAAGAAGTAGATGTCTCTGAACAAGATATAAATGTGTCTTTACTAAACTTGACTTATTTTAAATATGCCCCAGGTACGTCTGTAGGCGTTGAACGCTCTTTTCCATCTTATAAGTGGATTTTAAGTGACAGGCGCCAGAGATTAACTTCTGAACATATGGAACAGTTATTAATAATTTATGAAAACTCGAGTGGCAGTACAGATACATAGTGACAGTGTGTATGCAAGTTGTCTTGTGACTATGGTTCCTTTGCCGATTAATTGGGCTACAACAATCACCCCACGACTGGAATATTAAACTCAAAAACATACGACTGGAAATTTGGATAAAGAATATAATACGAAATATGTAGATATTCCCAATCTAACCACAAACCGTTAGGTATGTTGATACAATGCAGACACAAAGAAATATTTAGATATAAAAAAAGCTAATACCTTTATTATATAACCTCCAATTTGGTGAATGTGCTGAATGATTCATCTCGCATATATTCAATATTCCTATTTCAAAAGTTAACAAACTGTGTCTGCAAATAAACTTTTTTAAAGACTACATTCGCGAGCATATAATTTTATAACGAAATAAACTTTCATTTATCTTTAACAGGCAGTGCATGTAACAAATTGCACAACTTTTTTGCATATACTTACAAAAGTATACGTTCATTTATTTATTGCATGGCAGCCTTCTATAAATACACTATTAAACAAAAAAATAACCAAAATAGTGTTAAAATTATAAATAACCGCAGATTAAATAAAATCCAAATCTACAGTCTACCACATAAAAACGTGTCGCCGATATATTTTCTAGTTTGTACGATAGTCGGTGAATCACCATGTCAATCGAACGTCATAAGAGGCAGCTAAGATGCTTTGTCAGAGCACAATTATTAGTACTCTGTTCCAGTGGCGGTGCGTGATATTTCAGTTAACCATATCTTGAAAACGACGAATGGGACCCACTTCACTTTTTAGGTGATGACTATACACCTCTTACAGAAAGGATTTATAGTGAAAAAAACCGTCAGCAAAGTTTGCGAAAAAATTTTCAAAAACACTGGAGCACCCCCTGGGTTCTCAGTAACGCTCTGTGGAATATTTGCGTAAGTATATTTTTTTTTCATAATTTAGAAACAAATATAAGGAGACGTTTTTCGATTTGTTACAAAATATTTTAGTTTCAAAAAGTTATGGCTATTTTTATTTTGGGAAACAAAATGTTCCTATAAAATTAAAATTAAAATGGCCATAACTTTTTGAAAAAAAAATTTTTTTGCAAAAAATCGAAAAACGTCTCCCTTATATTTGTTTCTAGATTATGAAAAAAATATATACTGCAAATATCCCACAGATCGTTACTGAAAACCCAGGGAGTGCTCCAGTGTTTTTGAAAATTTTTTCGCAAACTTTGCTGACGATTTTTTCACTATAAATCCTTTCTGTAAGAGGTGTATAGTCATCACCTAAAAAGTGAAGTGGGTCCCAAGCGTCGTTTTCAAGATATGGCTAACTGAAATATCACGCACCGCCACTGCTCTGTTCACTCTGATTTCTATCGGAATAGCAGTGTGTTTTCAAGATGAATACAGTTTACGCATCGCGGTTCAAAGCAGTTTTTTTACAAACACGAAAGGATGTAAAATGAGCTTAGATAGATATAGATATGAGACGTTCGGTATTCTTTGTTAAGTGGGTAAACCGATATACTGAAGTTAAAACTGTGGATGATTTACCACAATGCGGGTCGAAGGTGAAATTTACGAAAAAGGAGATTTCCGCAATGTTAAAGTTATTTCCAAAACCCCCACACTTACGTGCAGCATTGAAATTGCTGACATAATATATACAGAGACATAAAAAAAAAGTAATCGAATCTGGCTATGAACGAGAGAGATGGAAATAGCGGTTATGTCGAAGCTTTTTGGTTATGTCAAACTTTGGACAAGTGGCTGTCATAATTGTAAAACAGATAATGGCTCTCACATAATGTGACAACTTTGACAACTAAATAAGGTTATACATTTAAGACAGAATAGAAATACATCTTTTTTTGCTCGGCCAACATTGACGGCGTTTTTTTTTGGATGGCTCGTCATATACCAGTCCTATGACGCTAAAAAGAAAATGTGATGAAAATAAGGTTAATTACAAAAGAAAATAAAGTTAATTATAAAAGTATTACAGTCAAACCACTCTTAACAGAAAAACACATCAAAAAGAGAATGGAGTGGGCAACCGAAAATGTTGACCGCAACCGGGATAAAGTGTCACTGATGAGTAGAGTCCGGCGCAATGGCCGGCAAAGAGCCACCGTTCTCGAGTTATTCTCGAGTTATCTGAAACATTCATCACAGAGATTAATCCAATCAGAAGTAAGGACATTCTTTTTCAATAAAATTAATCAAAGGCGGATGTATTTTTCAAAAAACTCGAGAAGGGTGGCTTGTTGCTGACTGTTGCGCCGGGCCCTACTGATGAGTCTTTCTTTTGGGCCTGAACTCCTAGAAAGAAGGCCTGGCTAAAACGTGGTCAGCGGCTTCTGCAGCGATCAGTTAAACGTCCAGTTAAAAAGTCCATGTTTGGGGATGCGTAAATACGAGAGGATTTGGAACATTATGTGTATTTACCGAAAATCTTAACGCTGAAAGAGGTCAGCGATTATACCAACCTTTTGACATCAACAAAGAAGTGGTTTGGCAGAAACAATGACGACTGGATCCTATAAGAATATAAGGATCCCAAACATCGTAGTAGACCTTGCGCGCAGTGGACAACTGAACGTGGCATCAACCCATTAATCTGGCATGTTGGCACCAGATGCCAATCCAATAGAAATTGTGTGGGCCTTAATAAACGGCTTCATGTAAGACGTGTATTATCACTGACCCAGCTATCACGACAAGTACGTACGACACGGCGCGGCGATCGTCTCCAAGGATATGCCAACAATTTGGTGAAATGTATACCTCAACGTTGTCAAGCAATATTAATTATTATACCTAATAATGGCGACTGGACCGTTTAAGTGCATCAAAGAGATTATAACACAGTTCTTGTACAAAAAAAAAAAAAAAATTGCAAGTACCCCAGGTTGGATAATATCAGCGACACGTTTTTATGTGTCGCTTTTATGTCTCGCTTATATGATTATCGGATATGTTAGATACAGAGTGTTCGGTAAGTATACGGCAATATTCTAGAACAGTGGTCGGCAAACTCATTAGGCAAAAGAGCCAAATATCAAAAGTACAGCGATTGAGATATCTGTTGAGAGCCTAATTTAAACTTAAGTTATATATGTAGGTAGGTACTTTAGTTTTAAGTCTTAAGTCTTTACTCTTTGAGTCTTAATTGAACTATAAGTACACTGAATAAAACTTGATATCAAAATAATGCTTAATAATGATCTTGTATATTGATATAAATTAAGTTGTAGGTAAAGTATCAATAAAATTTAGTAATGACAATGACTGACAAACACCTAATGTGAACAATGGCCTTGCATCTCCTTCGAAAGTTTGGATAAGTTAGGTTTGTATGTTATTTTTAATTTTAGGCACGATTCCAGGTTCTCATCAGTAAGACGACTTAACTTACTCTTGATGAGGTTCACGGTCGATTGTTCGCATGAATATGTAGAACCGACAAGGGAAAGAACACCAAACCCATAGGAAAGTCAACATAGCCTACGCACCTCGTTAAGTAAAGTTCATGCGCTATTTTATTATGCTATACACGATATTTACCATCATTAGCGCCCGCACGTGGTCTTTTGTGGTAGAGCCACACTCAAGGGGCCAAAGAGCCACATGTGGCTTGCGAGCTACGGTTTGCCGATCACTGTTTTAGTAGCATGTAGGGGGGGGGGGGGGGGTAAAAAAAACTAGTTCACCATATAATTTTTTTTCTCGCACGGAGATATCAGACAACAAAGTACCAAAGAGGTAGGCACGAAATTTCCTTTTCTGGCAAGAACTCTTATACCTCTCTGTAGATTTTAAAATTTTTTGGACATTTTCTGTGTCTCATAAAAATTCATAAAACAGCGACACAAGGAAGAGTTTCAAATCAACAGAGAGGCCAGAAGTGGTATGACCCAACCGACTGACTGAGAAAACCCAAAAAATAAAGTTGAAATTTGTGAGACAAAATATTGAATTAAAACAAGTCGGAGTCCTTGACATTTTACTAAATAAAAGGTACTCTTCATCAGTTTCGAACAAATGAGTTTTTTAATTAATTGAACACTTGTAACTTGATCGTTATGTCTCATATTCAGCTGACAGTTTCCATAATAAAAAGGTAGATACTCATAATAATAATTATGGTTTAATATAAAACAGATGAAGAAAAAGAGTAGATTGAACTGGCCACGTTACACACATGTAAGATAAATCAAATTAGGCGCCACTAAAATGAATGTATTTACAGATTTTAAAATTACTGAATTTATTACGTAAGCAGTTTCTACACTGTAGAAGAGTGTATATAATCAATAGAATAGTGTCCTCGAATTAAATATAAAAATTGCAAAAAAAATTGTTTAAATTTGTGTATAACTATTGTATTTGTTATTTGATTACTTTTAGTCAAGGGTGTAGCCAGGGGGGGCGATGGGGGCGATCGCCCCCCCCCCAAATGTCAAGTAAAAGCCAAAATAGTCGGGGGATTACGCTTGCCGTTGCCTCCAATGACCCTTTTTTTTGCTTTTTTTGTTTAATCTGCATTATGTGCCCCCCCCCCCCCCAAAGAAAAATACTGGCTACGCCCTTGCTTTTAGTAAAGAAAATATGCAATGCAAAACGGCGTCTAAGTAAAAAGACCTGAACATACTCAATGAGGTCACTGACTTTTTTATTTATAAATACCACGTTTGAGTATTAACTCATATTTAAAGGCGTGTAGATTAAAGTGAATATATATGTACCTACATTTCCGCGTTCTTATTACAGTCCTAAGGTAAATATTTGTAAGCTTTTCTAGAATTCTCGTGTATTATCGAAAAAATTTACCGCTTTTTATGTTGAAACCTAAAACTACCGTTCACGCAAAACTTGATTTTTTCAGTACCCATTTAAAACTAGGATTCATATCATGTAGGAAAACTCATATACTCGAAATAAAATATAAATTACTTTTTTAATTATCGTTAAAACTAGATCGTAATCTTTTAATATCATGGCAAAAAACGATTAATGAAAAAAAATCTGCTCAAATCGGTCGAATTGTTTATATATTTGCCGCTTAAAAAACAGCGGGAAGGTAAAATCAATAGCGTAATAAACAATTACGTCATGTGTTTTTAGATGAAATCGTTATCGTTATTATTACAGTAATATGGTCCGTAATGTATCAATAAACCTCGCCAGTCACTCACTGATTGAGTCGCTATTCGAAAAAGTTTTCGTTACAACATTATCTTATATAACAATGCTAAGCCACATACTAAGCAAGCAATACTAATGCTTGATAATGAGAAATCTGTAGACAAGAGGACAAAAAGCGATCAGGGAAAAGCTGTCGAAAATACGGTTAGTTGATTGGACAATGATTCGCCTATTGCATATCGTAACAATATCAAACATCATGTATTCAGAATGTGTTAGCGAATGCCACAAAGCTATTGAGAAAAAGAGATTTAATATAAAATTGTATTTTCATGTTTCAGTTGTCTAAAGTTGATACTCTAGTTAAATTATCTACTGTAGTGAAGATATAAAGATTTACTGACTTAATACAATTGATTAATACTTTACAAACCAAAACTATCTTGAAAAAATCATCGGACAGGTCTATTTTTAATTTCAGTTGCGCATAGTACGCTATAATCAGACGTAATGGTCGCCATGTTTTTCTACATGACGCCATCGACCTTTTTTTTTTTAAAGAGAACACCATATATTTTTTCTACTTTTGGATTGTCCAGTAACAGCCGATTACTGGAGGCATTGGAGACACCAAGGCCATGAAGGGAACGAAAGAGCGGACTTTCCTGCAAAGAAAGGGGCTGAGGTTCCACTGATATGGCCGGAACCCACCTGCGGTCTGGCTTACCGGACAGCCAAGATAACCATAAAGGACCTATTAAGAGACAAACATATAGGTATCGCACTAGGCGAAAGTCCCAGTGTTGAGACACTTGCGGATGTTCATTGGCGATTGTCCATTGGATCCTGGGACAAGTCAATAGACTTCATAAAACTGGGTAGAAACCAGCTCAGATGGATAGTAGGACTGTTTACAATTTTCTAAACAGAATAAAATGTTAATTTTAATCGAGACAGTGAACTGTGCGCCACTACTTCGCTCGCGATTAGTTCACGCCTCACTCTCATATATTGGTGCGCGTTTATCTGAGAGAGCAGGAGCATCAACATAACCAGGACGGGTCTTGATTATGTAATATATTCATAATATCCTAACATATATGGTTTACGGGTGTCTGGTAAGTAATGGATAACCCTTTAATTGCTGATGGGAGACACTGTGAGATCAAGACCGTGCAGAAAATGGACATTGTTTAGTAAAACTTCCATGGTTTTCGAGATTTTTTGGACTTTGATTTTTAAATACTGGTTCCTTTGACACTCTTATGGCCGTCATCACAAATGGAGATATTTTATTAGTCTGATTTATCTATAAGATTCTAGCTAGGGTTGTTCTGGTGATTAAAAATCTTAAATTCAAAATTAAATTTTTAAATAAAAGTTTCCATCCAAGTTTGCGCCGTTGTGGTATTAAAAAAAATGTAAAGAAACCAGAGTGGCCAACTTTCTTAAAAATTGACTATCGAATACTGATTCTACTGTGAACAAAATTGCGTTTAAGTAGGAATTCATACATATCCTGGAGTGAAGGCTTTCACGGCCGTTGTCTGCTGACTTGGTGGTTTCTGGGTATTGCTGCGTATGATGAATTTTCATTATTGACGTTTCGCCGATCATATTGTCGGCTTGTTCAGAAGTTATACTGAGCACTGTTGTTGTATTGCTTTGATCTTTGTTATTGTTGCATTGTCACGGTTGTGCTTCACTGGTTATGCTTCGCAACAATAATTTTTACTTCATATAAGTTTATTTTGTGGACATCTCTTTGTATAAGTGTTCAGCCAAAACTGATTATTCGATGTCTCAATCTTATATATCTTTGTTATCATTTATTCTGCATTGGATGTTGCGTCCCGTTTGTTCAACACCTCTTTCATATGTTCGTTCTAATTTGTAAACCCCTTTCACTGATGTCCTTGATAATCTATCTTTATCTGAAGGAAGTAATTGTTGTATCTTCCGCGAATACCGATGTTTTTCGATTTGTTCATCATGCATGCTGGCATGGCTCATACTTGGAAACCACCGAGTCGATACATGCTCCTTGTCAGTTTTAATAGCAATATCTTTATTTCTGAAGAAATAAATAGCAGGTGTTATACCACTTTAGAATAATACCATTACTTATAGGACACCCGGTATTTGCTTAATACAAACTTGAGTGAAGGATGTCATAAAGAAAAGAGCCGACATTAAAGTCGTACTTTAGCGACAAGTAAAATTAAGATATGTGGTAATTCCCAGACACCGCAACAATATTATTATATTTTATAATGCATTGAAATACATCGGGGATTGGTTTGACATGGAACGCATTTAATGTTCATTCGGAACGGTCTCTACAACGACGCATTTAATATCCTTCACATCTCGGAGCGAGTTTTATGTCTATTTCCTCATTGTTGCGCACCTTTTGTTGGGATACTTCGTATCTATTGAACCGACTTGAACTTCCTTCTTAATAGGTCACGTAATATATTATCTCGATTCATACGAGGTGTGGCTATTAAATAAACGAACTGCTGTCATATCGCTTTTTATTCGTTACCAATTACAGTAACACCTTTTTCGCCTTCAATGTACTCTCCTTGGCGATTTCTACACCGCTCCATACGACTTTTCCATTGTTGAAAGCAGTGCTGGAAGTCTGCTTCTGTCAGCTGGTTCAGAATCTCCATCGCTTTTGCTTTAACTGCTACCACACTTTCGAATCTTGTTCCCTTCAGTGTCGACGTGTCTAACAAGCCTGGACCAGTATCAATGTTGTTTAGAATGTCAGCGCAAATGTTCATTCTTCATTCCTTCTGCTTGGGAGTGAGGAGTTTTGCCACCATTTTTGAGCAAACTTTGCGCATGTTGAACGATTCATGCAAAATCTGGCCTGTGCCAAAAAAAATTCCTGTTATTTCAGCAAGCCCTCGGATGCTTAGACGACGATCCTCGCGGATTAATTTAGTAATTTTTTCAATGTGTTCGTCCGTTTTTGACGTTGAGGGCCGTCCGGGGCGCGGATCGTCTTCGGACGTTTCACGTCCCTCTTTAACCCGTTTAAACCAATCAGAAACTCGGGTTAAACATGTGTGATGGTGTGCGGGTTAAACATTCATTCCCGTACATTTCTTTTAACATTGCATAAGCTTCTGTAAAAGTTTTCCCCAATTTAACAAGAAAGATATTAACCCGTTGCTCCATCTGAACAGTTAACATTTTTTCGACGCGTCACTGCTGCATAGACTAATTCAAACGATTGCTACAGTCAAACTGAGCGCCCCACTGGCTTGTTCAGCGAGCTCAGGGTGAGGAAAGTATCACCAGACACAGTTTTGTTCAAACTTGTCGCGACACGCTGGTCGCAGCGCGCTGGTAGCAGCATCAGTTCGGTTATTTAATAGCCACACCTCGTATACATCGTCTAATAAGTACGTAGACGGCCCTTGTGTGCCGGCGAGACGCCCATACCACGCCATAACCTACTTACATAGATCACAAAGAGAATAAACGAAACAAACGACAAACGAGAATGGAGCCTAGATGACAGCTGCAGATTTAGCCGAGTGCTTTGATGAGGCGTGTGATATACTCGTACAAAAAGCGTATCACTCACGTACCACGAATAATACTTTTGTATGTATTAAACATGTGCATGTACAAGGCCGTTAAAGAGATTTATCTGACAGTATTCATATTTCTCTCAGCTTTATACGCTAGGGTTAAGGAATGTTACAAAAAAGGACGTTAGTTGTCCCGTATCTTTATATCACGAATAAATGTTAGTTATTTGCGACTAATATGAATGACGAAAAAATATCTGCAACATCTTTTTTTTTTCATTTGTAATACTAATTTAATCAATTTCAATTATGAAGTGAGAGTACAAAGTAAGGAAAGGTGCTTGCATTTCTTTAAATATACATTATTAAAAAAATGTTTTGATAAAAGTTTATTTTTTTATTGAGAGCGTGTTTTTTGCCATAGTGTAGGCGTGAACCATCATTTTCCCCATTGTTGTTTGCTCAAGAATATACGGTCCATCTATCCCTCTCTAACTGTTGGGTTTTACTCTGGTGGGTATCCTCGTGTTCTGTGATTACACTGACTTGATGTCCATTGCACACCAGACCGACACAGTGAGCCTGTAGGCCCATTGGAGACAGATACAAGATGCAGATATGTGCGTTAGAGAAAAGAAATGAGGATTTCAGATCACCTGTATTTTTAGCGCTTTTCATCCAGAATGTTGAAAAAATTCGACAAAAAATCAACGATGATTAACGGCACTGAATTGATGAGATTTTGGAAACTACAAGTTTGAGTTGGAGTTTTTGCAATCTCCACAAGGATATTATTTTTTGCCATTAGGAAAAAATGAGGTACGAGAAAAAAATGCGGAAGAATCTTTTTCGCATTTTGGTGTAGGTTTTGTAGATAATATAATTTATTTAGGTACTTTACTTTAGGGAAAACATTTTTTAAAAACAAAAACAAATCCTGGATTCATAGGTATCTATAGTCATCTTCATGCAATCGCTTCTGTTCATGATATATACAGGTATGATTGCCAAATAAACAACAAATTGACTTTGTATAATAAAAGTGGGGTGTATCATTATATCCCCTAAATACTGCACATATATTGAATTTATCCCACTTCCATCCTACATGATATTCAATTTATTACTCATTTTGCGATTTACGGTGTTAATATTAAAGCATTTAGAAAGCACTACTGGCTAGCAACACATCATTACTCGTAATTATTTAATAGCATACAACTGCATAACAATTCTGAGGACACTATTTGTCAAATAGGTTTACTTTCTAAACGGTAGAATAAATGCTAGACTTGCTATAGTAAAACTAGATACAAATTCTTGGCATCTGATGAATCAGGTTGGATACTTACTACCTACTTAAGTATGGGTTATCTACAAACAATTTTGAAGTGTAATTAACAATCAGTAAAGTACAGTGTCTGGTAAACATTTTTCTTGATTAAATATACAATTCAGTGGTGGCTGGTGGAATTTGACATATGAGGAGCTTGCTGCAAGAACAAGGCAGCTCCATTTTCAACGCGTGACGAGGTTAGCTGCTTATAATTTCGATAAAAATTTAATTAGACGTTATGTTATGTAACGCAAATTCGACGCAGCTCAGCATATGTCAGGATGTATACTCCATGCACTGAGATGTGTGGAATTTGCGTTAAATAACGCCTTAAATTTTTATCGAAATTATAAGCAGCTAACCTCGTCACGCGTTGAAAATGGAGCTGCCTTGTTCTTGCAGCAAGCTCCTCATATGTACTTGTATTTTCTTAAAGCGGCATGGGATCCACACCATATTTTAGGGGTCGTTACTAATCCTAAATAGAAGAGTAGAAGGCTATAATGGCTAAAAATCTTCAAATGAAACTTCTTTTCAAAAAATCTTCTTTTTTCTTATGACTTTTTTTTAAAAAATGGCCATCCCCTGAGGCTCTTGGAAACGGCCTGCAAAATATATGCGAAATATTTTTTTGTCATAATCATCATGCAAATAGAAAGTCTTTTTATACTTGTGATTTTCTTGAAATTTCGAAATCTGCCAGTTATGTTAATTTGAATTTTTATTTCATCCTAACATTTCGTCTTTGAGATTTTACAATAGTTGCATCGTTAAGTAAAATTAAAACTTTGCACAAACCGCAAGAATAAAACGTTTTTGTAGTCAATTGTTGCTAAAAAAATATTTCGCAAGCCCCTTCAATGTCCTGGGGACCCAGACATTTTTTGAAAAAAAGTTTCACAAGTTGTTTTGCTATTATAGCCTTCTACTTAGGTATATTAATCACCCCCTATGTGCGTCCCGTGTCTCCTTACGAAAATACGAGAATTTCAAATTTCATCAGCCGCCACTGATTCAAGTATAATTTGATTTTTTTAGGAAACGGGATATTAGAAAAGAATTTAAAATTAAAATTTCTCATGCCAATTTTAATTTTAGTCATAATAGGAAAAAAACGATTGGATATTATCTATTATAGAAATTTAACAACATAAGTTTCATGATTAAAATATTATGCAATGTGTAACAATGCAGTTATACACGTAAGTATCGTGTAACAAAATGGTCCCTTATCAATAAGGGATTATTTTTCCAATGCATCTGCAAGTTATGTAGGTATACACAACTACGAAAAATTCAAACCAGGAACATATTGTAAAATGAAATATTAACTTATACTAGGTCGACAGCTTGTGAAAATGAACGAATCTATTGACTTTGCTGAAGTACTATTGATATTAATTGTTTAAAGGAATGTAAAAATAGGTTCTGTTTTTCCAAAATACGTTCAAAATTTTCTCCACAGTCTTGAAAATATGTATATGTGGTAGTAAGTTCTATTATACAGGTTCCTATTTTTGAAATATATTTTTATTTTAAACATTTTGTGATGCAAATTGTGGCTGTCAGCTGTTCTTTTTTTATATTAATTTATGAGCATGGCTCAGCAAGTTGCTTTTCCGTATAAACAATGTAGTAAACAATGATCTATCTAGATATTTTTAATTTTAAACAGCTCCTGATGATACCAAGGTGGTTGACAAAAACCCTGAAAAATAAATTCAATAAACTATAATAACTGCCTATAAATCTAATGCGCATGCAGTATTTCATTGGTGTATATCCACCCTTTATTAAAACATGTTTTTGTTATCTGATATATATTTCATTTTTATCACTTATAAATCTAATAATTTATATTTTTAAGTAGTGTTTCGGCCTTAATATGAGCAATTTCACCGATCAGTGATTACATAAACGTTAATGAGTTTATTCTCTAGCTCGGCAGTAAGTTGGTTAGATTAAAACGATTAAAAACCCGAGAATGTATGCAAAGAATTGTTTGCAAAATAGACATTACAAGGCTACTTTTTACCATAATTTATTTTATATCTGAATTTTACTTTCAATGCATTTAAAATTTCAATAACAATGTGTGTGAAATAGGATTGTTTATATATTTTTATTTTTACCCGCACAAACAACTTTAATCTGTATAAAGGACATTTTTTTTGTTACTAAAGCTTACGTCTTATAAAGAACTCTTACGATTCGACCTCGTTTCTGGTACTTCCTGTCTTTATGTTGTCAGTGAATTCGGTCTTGGATAATAAATGCACTCGATAGACTAGAATTAATGAAACACGCGACCAGTGACGGACGGCGCACCCAGTCATAAAAAAAAAACAATGTTCTCCTTTTTTATTGTATTTCATTTCAAATTCTAAATATTTCCAAAATTATTAAATATACATAAATATATGATATTATATGCGAAATGCCTTTAGAATGCCTCGCAGAATTAAAAAATGCAATAGTATACAGGGCGTTCCGTTAGCAAGTAAACAAGCAAGTTGATATCTACTTTCACTACCAGTCTGGTGTTCGAATTTATTATAATTAAATTGTAATTCACTTGGCCTCATAACTTTTAGTACTGAAAATACTTTAATTTTCATCGTAATCTTTATTTAGTACTGGGTTCGTGTACACGTGGATCGTCTACGAGGAAACGGTGCCACGGTGCCACTAATGGAGATCTAATGATTTGAAGTTGTGAAAAATTCTATAACGGCGAACATGCAAAATGATGAATGGAAACATTGCAACAAAAATGTAAAACGTTTTGAAAAAATGTAAAAAAGTTCAAAAACTAAAGAGGAAAGCGAGTTAAAAGAATGAAGAGGTAAAGCGAGGTAAATATATGAAAAATCAGTGTTTTAGAAAACGAAAAAGATTCAGTCCAACTTACATTACACTCACAATGGATTTAAGACAACGTGCAACTTTGAATGTAATTATTTCATTAGCAAGTACAAGTGTAACTATCGCAGTTGTTAGTGAGTTGACATTAAAAACATTCAGTATTTTAGAAAATGAAAAAGCATCTGCACATCTTAAGGATGTCAGTATCTACTAATAAAGGATAACTACATACGAGGTATGTAAATTAAGTAATGAGACTGGCAACGTAGCGCCCGATCTAGCAACATTGCGGAGACGGGGCTTGGAAGAGCGATAGGTTAACATGTAATGCATCTTCAGTACAAGTTTGAACTTCTTAAAGTCATTCGTTTGTTCTTTGTGACTGTTTTCGTAAACCGGGTTTTTTAGTGCGTTTTAAAATTGAGTGACATTAATTTTGAGCAAAGATGTGCTATCAGGTTTTGCTTCAGCCTTGGACATAGCGCTACTGATACTTTTATAAAACTTCAACACGCCTACGACAGGAGACAGTGATTTTTGAGAAGCCAGGTTTTTCAGTCGTTTAAGGCATTCTCAGAAGGAAGAGAGTCGATTGAGGATGAACCACGCAGCGGAAGGCCGAATCTTAAAGAACTGATTAAAATGTCGATAGATAGCAGTTACTTACAAATGATCGGGGAAGAGTTAAATTTGAATCACACCACTGTTCATCAGATTTTGACTAACGAATTGGGGATGAGAAAAATCTGTCATGTCACAAAGCCAAATCAGTAAACGAGTTTTTAGCCAGTAAAAGCATTTTACTGGCTAAAGCCTGCTTTGAGTGACTTGAGGCACTGACTTGAGTGACTTTATTCTCTTCCCGGGATTGAAAAATAACCTCAAGGGACGTCATTTTGGGACCATAGAAAACATTCAAACGGCTGTAACCGACCAGCTGAAGGCTATTCCAGTACATGAGCTCCAGCACTGCTATGATGAATGGAAGAACCGTCTCCAACGCTGTGTGGCTTTCCAAGGAAGTTATTTTGAGGGAGACAAAAATTGTAATTCTATTCCAATAAAATCGATCCTGGGGCTAATCGCTATATTGGAAGGAAATGTTATTGAGGAATAAGAGGAATAATAATAATAAAAACAGGAATAACATAATAACTGTGACTGGTGTTTTTAATAGACCCTGAGATAATGCATAAGATCCAGGTCTGTGAATTTTTTTATATCAACTATTGGGCTAAACCTAAATCGTAATATTTTATAACCTAGAATTTCCTCGTTCTCTTTGTACTATTACCTATATATAATCCATATTTTTTTTTTTTTTTTTATTGGAGAAATAGAAACTCGTCAATGAGATTTGAGATTTTGTTTCTATTCAAGATTTGTCTCACCAAAATAATTTCCCATGAGCTGCCACTGTGCGCGACTATTTCAAAATGAATAGAAATCAAAGCGATCTAATCACCGATTAATTAGGTATAAGTTCTGTCGTAAAAAGGAACTACCGCCGCGAACTACTATTAACCATTAATAACGTTATTTATTTTCGTTTGAATAGAGAACGAAAGGTAATAAGCTGGTTATCTACGAGGAAATTTAAACTAATTACTTGTATCAAGATAGCGTTGCAATATTTATCTGACATTTACATATATACAACGGCCTTTCAACATTTACAAGTTATTAATAAGAATGGTTGGAATATGTGCGTAACACTGGCTAAGAAGAATGTTTACACAGACTGGATAATGAACAAAGCAAAATATTTTGAGCGCCCACATGGTAATAAAGTGTCTTTCTCCTGTGCAAGGTGCCTGGATACTCTTAAAACTGCGATATAGCTACTACAAATATTGAGATTTGTTTTTTGAAAGATAATTAGGTATGAGAAATTTTGAGACTAAAGGAATTATAAAAAATGTTGGGTCAAACATTTAGTGAACGTTTATCTAGGTACAAGTATTAAAATGTTCGTGCTTTTAAAACTTTAGGTTATTTATAAGAATGATGTAAAAAAACTTTTTAAAATTATTAAGCATAGAATATTGTTATTAAATTAAGTAATGAAACTGGCAACGTAGCGCCCGACCTAACAATACTGCGGAGATGGGACTTGGAAGGGCGGTAGGTTAACATGTAATGCACCTCCACCATAAGTTTGAACTTGTTAGAGTCATTTGTTCGTTCTCTGTGACTGTTTTCGTAAACCAGTTTTTTCTAGTGCGTTTTAAAAACGAGTGATATCAATTTTGAGCAACGGTGTGCTATCAGATTTTGGCTAACGATTTGGGGATGAGAAAAATCTGTGCAAAAATGGTTCCAAAAAACCTTTCGCAGGAACAAAAGGACATCAGGAGAGAAAGATATCTTCACTTTTTGGAATCGATTGAAAATGATCCCCATTGTAGGGAACGTGTCTTTATTGGTGATGAGACTTGGGTGTTTGAGTACGATCCGGAACTCAAGTGTGAAAGCATGGAATGGCACACTTCGAGCTCTCCAAGACCCAAAAAAGCAAGAATGAGCAAGTCCAAGATCAAATGCATGCTGATTTGCTTTTGTGATAGCCAGGGAATTGTCCACAAAGACTTTGCGTCTCCAGGCCAAAAAAGTAAATCAACACTTTTACAGAGAGGTCATCGAAAAAACTTCGAAAAAGGGTCATGCGTGTGAGACCAAACATCAAGAACAACTTGGATGTTGCATTGCGGCAATGCGCCTTGTCATACAGCCATTTCAGTAAACGAGTTTTTAGTCAGTAAAAACATTCCTGGGGGCTCCTCAGCCTCCTTATTCGCCTTGACTTGAGACCTTGTAACTATTTCTCGTCGTGAGATTGAAAAAATCACCTCAAGGGATATAATTTTGGGATCATAGAAAACGTTCAAACGGCTGTAACCGACCAGCTGAAGGCTATTCCAGTATATGAGTTCCAGCACTGCTATAAGGAATATAAGAACCATCTCCGGCGCTGTGTGGCTTCCCAAGGAAGTAATTTTGAAAGAGACAAGACTGAATTGTAATTCTATTAGAACAAAAAAAAAATAAAAAAAAAACAACTACACTTGATTTACACACCTCGTATACTAATTCCTAAATGAATTTTTCAAACCCTTGTGCCAGAATTAAAAGTATTTTAGATACTTTATGGGGTAATCAAAGTATCTTGACACTTAAGTAACTTTTTCTTCAGTATTTTTATCAAGTATCTTACGTTACTTTTTTTAAAGTATATTTGCCAGCTCTGCATATGTATGTATATTACATTCAACAATATCTACTCCTAGTTTATGTTAAATTCATTTATATGAAATGATGAACAATCAGGAGTTCAAAAACTGTTCCGCATTCTTTCAATGTTTTAACTTAGAATTGTTAACATATTCGTCAATATATATATATAGTAATTTACTATATACAATTAAATAATAATTATGGTGTGCACGGCGTGCGTGCGATTTTTCCATTTATAAAAATTCTAGGCGACTAACGAGTAGGTCAGTACTTGTTCGAAAGTAGCGAATTTCTACGATACACGTCTGGTACTTTTGTGTATATCATCTATCCTGTGAAAAAGCAGAACTATTTACGATCGATCATAGGTATCTTGGATATTAATTGGCTGTTTAACATATATTTATGATTAATTTGATTTTTTGAACAATCTTTTAAAGTGATGAACATAATATTTATTATCGAAGGTGTGCTTTTGGTAATCTACGGTAATCTATATAGCGAGAATTAAAATATAGTAAAAGCGTCTTACACACAAAGTAAATAAATAAACGTACAATAAATCTTTGTCCTGATAAAAATACATAGACTGAAAAGATTATACTTAGATGTTGTTAAACCAAAACATTCCTCTTTTCTCATTAATAGTGAACTATTAATTCTGTTACTAGACTAATTGTAAGACTAAGCATTTTGTGAAAGAATCCCTGTTAGTAATAAATATAAAAATAAATAAATAAAACGTCTTCTTAGTCACTCTTAGACGTGGTGATATTTTTATCTTGGTCACCTCTTGTTTTTTCGAAAACGATTAAAGGATATTGTAATCTTCGAAAAGTATTATGTTGTTACCGTCTGATTTCTTTTTCCAGAAACATGTTAGTTTTATAGCATCATTCGAAAAGTTTATTAACTTGGAGTTGTTTTTTTTTCTGAATACCAAGAAGTTATGATAATGGAACACTATGATAAATTATTTACATTTTGTTTCTACCTTAATTTGAAATACATTATTTTTTAAGGACTACAAGGAATCGCTACCTCCACATATTTTTTTTTCATATTTAATCAGACTAAATCAAAAAAACATTGGTTTGTATTTTTAAAAATATTAAATTTGGATGTAACCTTCATGGCCTTTATGATCTTTTTAGTATTTATGAAATATGTGACCTCTATGGCCTGATAGATCTCTATGACCTTCATGACCAACGTAAACTTTATGACTAATATAACTTTTATGACCTGCAGGACCTTATGTCTCATATAAACTGTATGACTACTTTTATGACCTATATGTCATATATGTAGGTCATAATTCATGTATTGAAAATAGGCACAGTAATTAGAGTAATGAGAGTAGAGGCTTATTAATGCGATATTTGAATTCATCTACCTCAAAAACGTAAAAAAAAACACGTCACATGAATATAATTTCTTAAAATTAAATGATTAAATTAAGTGGCTCAGTTACTCAGATAGATACGCTGAAGATTTCTTTTTAACATGGGCCCAAGAACTATGAAAAATAATTAATATTTTCGGAATTATTGACGGTTTTTTGAAAGCAACACAGTTTTATTTTTTAGCGACATATTTTCACACAATTCATAATATCATCTCCAACATGGGCTTATTATACGCAGAATTTCAGCTATAATCCTATCAAAAACAAATGAATACTGTACTATAAATATGATCAGAATTTAAGCAACCTTCAAAAAGTGGGGTTATGAATACTTTTTTTTGCTGACCGCTGCACCTGACTTTCTGTTGCTCCCCAAGGAATATCAAGAGTACAACTTTGAAGTAATTCGAAAAAAAAATTAAAAATCGACATAAAAGAGTAGATTAATTTTTTCCAAACATTAAAATTGCATGGATTATTTACATTTGAATTGTACTTGAGAGACAGACGTTGTTAATCTGAAAATATTCTTAATACAAAACATGATTTTCATATTATGAAAATTTTCATAATAAATTTTGCGCGTAAATAAAATTCTGAGCGTGCAGGGGTCAAAACTAGAACACAAATAAAATCCAAACATTTTACTTACGGCCATAACCAACATTACAAATGTAATGTTTTAATAGCACTTATTTCTATTAAATAGAACCGTAACACAGATTTTACTCTTTTTTTATGTTCTCAACTGCACGTACCGTCATAAATAATACAGTTGCGGCTATCACGATAATTACCTGACATTTTATTTCTTCCGCGAACTTGAAAATTTTCAGACTGCTGTCAGCAAACGAAGTATAACACCTGCAATAATGTCAGGGACCCCAAAATGTTAATAAAAAGGAATTATATGGCATTCAAATTTCAATCCGTGTAGTAATATGTAGTATCTGCATTTTGAAAGTTAAACATTCACGTCTGTAAATTCTCGCGCAAGGTTAATCCGAAAATTATCACATTCTTCATTACAATTAATGTCAATGTTTCATCCAAAAAGCAAATATTCCACTAGGTGCCACCATTTAAGAATTCAGAATATGAGCAGAAATAACAAATCCTTCCTATTTTATACAGGACGCGTATCAGTGTGTACTGCTGGCAATTTGAAAGTTAAAGGTAAACATTTCTTACAACAGCAATTGTAATTTTGACATTCTAATTTCTTATTCAGAGATAATTTAAAAAGTTTGAAAATTAAACAAGATATGTACATTAGGTACAAATCCTTAGGTAAAAACTAACTGCCAGTTACAGAAAGATACCATATAAGTAAGTAATTGAGAACTGGTTAGATTAGGACTGGCTTCGGAAGGTATGCATTGTCCAAATAAGGAATCCTTTCAGTGACTTGAAGCTGGTAAGTGTACTAATTATCTACAGAATAGATATTCTTATTTTGTTGATTCATGTTTCATTGATACCTAATCTTCAATGTTACGTTTAAAGATAACTATATTTTTTCAGCATACAAGATATCAACTTTGATATAAACATGTTCCTCATTAGTGGAATATCAGGTGACCTAGTTTGATGTATCTCTGGATAATTAAAAAAATTGGCCTTGATTTACGTAAAGTAGTTTACATTTTTCTAGTATTACTTCCACATCCACGTAGTAGAGTGGAAATGTATCGAAAAATTATATAAGTTTTATATTGATTTATCTTAAAAAAAACCTTAGGTAATGGATTATTTATTTACGAAATGAAAATTAGTTAAAGAGAGTTTAGTTTTTAATTTCAAACATTGGAATTAATCCCTTTAGTTAACAGGTTCATCTTTTGCAGTCAAAGGTTTATCTTTTTTAATGTCGGAAGTATTCAGAAAATTTTAGAGTGACATGTAAATCACTGAAAACATGTTTTACAAAAGGTAATTATACTAATTTGCATATTTGTCCTGTGTATATGATAAAACATTTATCTATTCAAAAATAAACAAGTTTAAGTAAGATAATTTGAATATCACTGGAAATGTCAAAAACGAAATACTTCATAATATGATGACCGAAAATCAACAGAAACAATTATAACGAGTAAGAATTACATATGTATATACTCCTAATTAATTTCTCGAAATTCAACTCAACGATGTTCCATGAGAAACAAATAAAAGCATGTATTTAAAACAAATATGTAATTGACAACTACATATTTCGATGTCTGGGTTACGTAGCACATTCTACTATAATAACATAACACAGTAACTTGCAAAGAAGGGGGCTGAGGTTCCACTGATAGGGCTGCAACTCAGCTGCGGTCTGGTTTACCAGCCAGGAGGGCCATAAAGGACATATTAAGAGAAAAACAGATGTATATCGCACTGGCGAATGTCCCAGGGTTGAGACAGTCGCGGATGTTTATTTGTGAACCATCCTGGGGCAAGTCAATATACTTCTTAAAACTGGGTAGAAATAAGCTGAGATGGATAGTAGGACTGTTTACAGGACTGTTTACCCACTCATGCGACATTTCACGACAATCGGGGTGAAAAAATGATCCCGATTGCAGAAGGTGTGGAGAGGAGGAAGAAACCTCCTTCCATATATTATGTGAATGCCCAACACTGGCAGCTGTTAGGTATTCGAACTTTGGGGTTATAACAACAGGACCAAAATAAGTGACAGATGCTCCATTAGAAACTGTCCTTAAATTTCTTAAGAAAACAGAACTGGGGGCACAATAACCATCGGCTTAAGTGCACTGGGCCTGCAGCTACCCCATGCCTAATCGTAATCGTAATCATAACACTCAGTAGCCGTCAACTTTCGAGTTGCCCATAGTGCACCTAAACGGATATATAAGACATATACACCATAGGAAATTGCACCATTACATATTGGCGATACATGTACAGAAGAGAATAAGTTAAAAGACACCAGTAAGGACAGACAAAGACAGTTAGATGCACCAGTGTTCCACGCTTGTGTACGGATTACAAACGTATGATGTAAAACGTTACCTGCGCGTTAGAAATTGGAATGTGGAGGTGGAGAGACACCGCCCATTAAACCAGGTTGAGTGGGACTCAGTTTTCGCAGCTATGAGAGTGTACATCGACTTAGCTGTATAAAACGAAATTCTTACGTAATTCTGACTTAAATTTATCCGATACACAAAAGAAGTGTACGAACATAATTGTATTTATTTTAAAATTTTTGTATTCCTTAACTAACCGGTCTGCAAGAAAATAAAATTGAAGTTCTATAAAAAAATAAAATGATATAAATATAAATCAACCCGGTTATAAGACGAAAGAAAGAAAAAATGCCTATTGAATAAGTGGTTCAAAATGTCGCCCCTTTGTTCTTCGCAAAACCCTAGTCTATCGTAAAACTCAGTTCTTACGCGTTCTAACATTTCTTAAGCGTTCAACAATTTAGGACTTGTACAATTCTGGCCCGAAATCATTTAAATTTCGTGTTCTTTCATGTTCATGTCCGTAAACAGTTTGTTTTATTTGTTAAATATTTGTTTGCATTTAAAGAACCGTTTATTAAAAATGGCCCAACGATGGAATTGTCTAAAATACCAACTGCCTATGCAAGGAATACTGAAGTGTTTTTTTCCGTAGACCAATAACGATGTAATAATTCAATTCACACGTGCGCATTATAATTTATGGGCGGGGCGTCCCGCCTACATATATTATTGCTACCCTATCACGAAAGACAGAGAATAACGCCCATAAAGTTTTAAAATGACATGTCAGTCTGGCAACTATGGATATAATATTTCTCTGTCAGTTCCTCTATCTGTCAGAGTTTATTCTTTTCTATCTTAATGATGCTCGGCTTTGAAATCTTGGACGTTCCAATCCTGTATATATGATATGTAAATACATACCTATATTTAATATATACATATGTATTATGTTTAACTATGCGTTCAAGGATTATTTAAATCTGTTCTTTAGCCACAAAGGACATTTTTCACATCATAAAAAGGTAAGATTTCTTATGTCACACTGACAAAATATTGTACATGCTGTAATACAATTAAATAAATAAGTATTTTATAACATTTTAAGGCCTCAGTAATCTATTAAATAAAATTCTATAACAAGAAACATGTATGAGGTGAAAAAATATATGTAGGTGTTTGCTTGTCTGTCACATGCAGATAAAACGGAATATACAACTATAAGAATAACTATGAGAACTGTGCATCAAAGTAGATGAAAAAACTTACGTGTAGACTAAATTCACCTCAAAATTAAACGATCGAATGGTAACCTTCAATTTGATACTTTTGAAAAATACCTAGTAGGTACAGCTACAGACAAGATTATACTATTGATGGAAACTTTAAAAAAAACATCTAGACCTTTGTCATTTTCAACACGATTATAACGAATTCATGAAAGCAGTTTTGACGAACAAATTGTGACAAACAAACCGAAAAACTGTGACTCGAATAATAAATGTAACAGGTGAAAATATCGGTCGAAAAATTACACATTTGAAACTAGTTTCATCACATTATTTGTCAACACCACTTTCAATACATTAATCAACAGCGACAAGTTATTCTAAGTCAGCCGTTATCAAGGATATCCAAAGAACGTGTAAAAATGACTTATTTCTGGTAATTCTGGTAAATACAAAACAGTAGAAGTAATTGTTTAATTTTCAATTATGGCTAATTTACAGATAGTGTAAAGTACCTAGTTTAGCTGAAAATTCTAAATTGACAGTATATTTTTTTATAAAAAAATAAAAAGCAAGTATATTATACATATATAATATATCATTTGTTTAGAAGCTAAAGAAGCATGGATTGCCACAGCAATGTTACAAAGGAGTTATCTATTAGTTTACACTAGGTACGTTATGGCAACCAATATGCGGTTAAAAGATTTTATTTTCCTTATATACTATATATAGTATACTTATTTCTGTTAATACAAAACTGGTTCAGTAGAAGTAATTGTTTAATTTTCAATTATGGCTAATTTACAAATAGTGTAAAGTACCTATTTTAGCTGAAAATTCAAAATTGACATAATATTTTTTTATAAAAAATAAAAAGCAAATATATTATACATATATAACATATCATTTGTTTAGAAGCTAAAGAAGCATGGATTGCCACAGCAATGGTACAAAGGAGTTATCTATTAGTTTACACTAGGTACGTTATGGCAACCAATATGCGGTTAAAAGATTTTATTTTCCTTATATACTATATATAGTAAGTAATAAATGTGATTTTGAAAGCAAAAGAAATTACTTATTGTGTAATAAAAATGTTTTATGGTTTGTGTATTTTAGGAACCTACATAAAATAATTTATTGTACTGATAAACTGCTGATCAAATAAATTAATTACCCAATTATTAATTTAAC
Source organism: Aromia moschata (assembly GCA_029963805.1). NCBI lineage: Eukaryota > Metazoa > Arthropoda > Insecta > Coleoptera > Cerambycidae > Aromia > Aromia moschata. The sequence continues at coordinate 123,069 of JAPWTK010000844.1, forward strand.
AATATGACTTTTGTAAACATATTCTAATGTATTTTTATAAGATCTGTATCTGTTGAAAGTCTTCAATGCTCTAATGGAAAACAATGTAATTCTTCAACCTCCTATGAATACAGGTTCTCAAGGACCAAAACATCCTGCTGTGAAACAGTTCTAAACTAAAGAAACCACGTACACATTTAGAGTCGCATTTAAATATGTACATATGTAAAATTCAGTTCTCATTTCTATTAACTATTTGCTTGCTAGAATCGTGATAAGCAGTTTTTTGTTTCGCACGTAGATATAAATAACTTATTTATTATTTACAACAATGCTTCGTTTCTAGAACACATTTTTTATTGGCTTTTTTTAATAGGCGTATCAATAAGTGGCCATTTAATTATGCAAAAAGTGTTTGCGTTCTATATGATATTTTTTTCAGCATCCCATAAACTTTAAATATTTTCTATCATGTCGTCTTTTGTCATGACAACTTGTTTTTTGCGAAAGTTGTAAAATAAACCTGGAAGAATATTTTACATTTGATTATTGTATTTACATATGTAGGTACTTGTGCTAACTTACGTACCGGGAGTTCAATTTAGTTAATTATACAAGAATGTTTAGGATATTTTACCACAATACATTTAGGGTTAAAAATTTCATACTTTAAGAAACCGAATTTAAAATGATACCGTTGCAACTATGGTCATTAGTATTTATGATCATTATTATATTTATTTATAAGTTAATCAAAATATGCGTATTTTGTTCTATTTACTATTTTCTTACAATTTATACACAATGCGCGAAATATAAAATATTACATGTTTTAATTTATTATAAAATTATTATAAAACATTACAATAATTTAAACAATGAATTCTACTATAAATATAAATAATACGGTTAAATAATAGTATATATAATAGTAAATATAAATATAATAGTATGGTTAAAACGCAGAATTATTATTTTAAACACAATAAACATTTGAAAAATAAATAAATAGAAGGTGGAAATTATTATATTATATGAAATTAAAAATGTTTATGATAGAAAATAGGAAGAACTAAGATTGTCGGAATTTAAATCGGTTTTTCATACTATCTACTAAAATTTTATCGATGACAGGGGATGTATCATTCCAAATCTCCAAGATTGTTTCCTTAATGATGTGTTTATTTAAAACATAAAATTTGCTTGATTTGTGATTCCATTTCAGACTACAGAATGTTCAATTAGTTTAACGTGGAAGCTTTGAGAGTGGATTATATATGGAGCTGCCATTGTCCTGTTATACAAAAGCCAAAAAAGAGATGTATATAAAAAAAGAAAATTAATTTTGAATGACATAATAATTTTGTTTGCCTTCATGATGGTGCAATTTTGATGTTTTTTTTTTGCATTTTGACAGAGAATAACAAGCTAACCCACCAAAACTAACTCCGGATTCGTATTCAGCGACCCAAAGTACGTATCGAATAAATGGTTTGGACCCGGGGTTTGAAATACAAATTGTTCTTAATTTTCAGGTATGTATAAAATGAGTATGATGAATATCAAATTCGACTAGCCTGAATAGACCCCCCTCTACCTCTGTTAATATTTGACATACCTATCGTGTTTCTGTACATATATATATATTTAAATATAGTTAAGGGTGGGCCATCTATTGATTTCTTTTTAAACTGAGTGTTATTTCTACATTGCCGACACTGACGCGCTTGACATTTGACATACATACCTATATATGTGATGTCTAACCTCCGCTGTAAGAAATGTTTACTCCGTTTTACGCTTGAACAACGTTGGGAAATATTGAAAAATTATCTCCAAAGTGAATGCTGTGTTGCAGAAACAGTGAGAAAATTGAGAACAATTTTTGGTCCAATTGAACCTCCGTCAGCACCTGGTGTAAGAAAGTGAAAGTTCGTGAAACTGGCATGCTTATGGATAACAGAAGTCATCCACGTGCTCGTCCGGCGCGCACAGCTGAAAGAATTGCTGCTGTTGCCCAAAGTGTGCGTGAAAACCCTAGAATTTCAACTCGTCACAGAGCACAACAACTTAATGTCAGTCGAACTTCTCTGAGGAGAATATTGCATAAAGACCTCGGATTATTTGTTTACAAGTTGCAACTTACTCAAGAGGTAAAGGAAAATGACCGTCCACTTCGTTATCGCTTCTCCGTGTGGGTTTTAAATGAGTTTGAAAATGACGCTGATTTCAATCGAAAAATCATTTTTAGGCCTCATTTTCATCTTGGAGGACATGTTAATAAACAGAACTGTAGGATTTGGGGTTCCGAAAATCCACACGTAGTCATAGAGAAGCCAATGCATCCTGCAAGAGTGACTGTTTGATGTGGGTTTAGGAGTGATGGCATCATTGGTCTGTACTTCTTTCAAAATGAAGATGGTAACAGCGTTACAGTAAATGGAATGCGTTACAGAGGCTGATTTAAGTAACTGCGTTAACTGATTTTTGTGGCCGCGATTGGTCGAGCTTTGGTTCCAGCAGGATGGAGCAACGTGTCACACAAGTCGTGAAACAATCGATCATTTGTACACTAAATTCAGTAACAGTGTTATCAGCCGTTTTGGAGACATTAAGACCCACCGCACACGACAGAGAGTCGGTCAGCGACTATTTTGTCGGAAGATACCGCAGACCGACCGACAGGAGGTGAGAAATCGGAGATAACTCGCACATGTACAGATAGTCGGTGGCGCGTTTAGATAGACCATGGACGATGCAATGCATGTGCAAAGATTAGTGTACGTTGCAATATTACTAAAACGTAGAACAAGAAATAGTATTTTTTTACGATGTTTTATTTACCCATTTACTAGTCAAAGTTTATCGAAATGAAAGTTTCATATACTATTTGATGATCTTATATCCAACACCAGATTGTGACTATGTGGTACGCTACTGACCTCGCATCGTATTTCGCCCAGCGCCGACTAAATTGTAGTTCATGTGCGTTAACTCATAAGAGTGCATTTGTTCCATTTGTTACCGACTCGTCACAGACAATCGAGTCGGTGACAAAAATGGAACAGGTTCCAACTTTTTAGTCGGGCCGTCTTTTTAGTCTGTCGTCTGCGGTGTCTTATTTAAACGTACATGTTGCATTCATACAGACAAAATTGTAGGTGACAGATAGTCGGTCGTATATGGTGGGCCTGATTGGTCATCGCGCAGCTGCGATTTATTACCATTGGACTATTTTTTATTGGGACATGTTAAGGACCATTGTTACTCCAACGATTCACAAACAATTGACGCACTGAAGGAAAACATTAATCGAGTTATTCGTGCAATAGAGCCACAAATAATCGAAAATGTACTGAAAAATTGGGTGAAAAGAATGAATTACTGCCAAGCCAGCCGCGGCGGCCATTTAACTGAAACTGTTTTTCATAAACAATGGGACGGCATATCTTCTTGAATAAAGCAACAATCATTAAAAATATTCAACGACGTAGTTTTAATAGTAATTTTAAAAAGAAACCATCTGATGGCCCACCCTGTATTAGTATAAAGCTTCCAAGCAGCAGACACCATACATTTTCTAGCGCATATATCTTAAAAACTTGAAAAGACAATTCTTTCAAGATTTATATCGGTGTATTTGGAAAAAAATAGAAGATTCCGTTTTTAAAAAAACGTACAGTGTGTTCCATTTAAAAAATCAGGTCAATTGTCACTGCTATGTGATTTTTACCATTCTGTACAATTAATAGATACTATATTAAAAAATATATATATATAAAACCACAATAGCTTATAGAGGAGGGGTTCATTTTCAAGCAATAACCCTGTACACGGTGATTGTTGGATCTTGACCACTTCTAGTTTATGCATAAATGACTAAAGGAAATATGCGAAAAGTATTATGTTTCTACCACCTGAGACTGGAATTCAACATATACAAACGAACGAAATCTGCACGACGCCACGCGTCGCGACGCCTCGAACATTTTTTTTTCAGAAACGTATGGTACGTTTCTGAATCTTTTCTTTATGGGATCTTTGGAAAGGTTTTCTAATTTGGAGTTTATTTTCCAAATACTATTTTCTTAAGTTTTCGTTTTTTATAAAGTTATGGACCAATTCATGTAATTTACAGTACATTATGCAGCAGTGGTGCCTGGTGGAATTTGAGATTCATATTTCTCGTATTCTCGACATGCTTATATTTTCGTAAGGAAGCTGAAACCCACATCAGACCTAAGTAGACTGTATTTAATTGGTGGTGTAGGTATGATAAAAAATATTTGGCAAGTATTTCTGGTGAGGCAGATGTATTTTGAAAATATTTTTCGCAAGTTTCGTTTGATTTTTTTTTGCTAACCTACTTAGGTACCTTCTAAAATATGATGTGGGTACCATGCTTCCTTACAAAAATACGAGAATATCAAATTCCACCAGCCGCCGCTGATACGTAGTTTAACATCTCTTTAATATTTAACTTACAGTACAATTAGACTTATGTATTTAAATAAATTCCACATTATTACATACTGTTCAGAATTAGGTATCCACATTTTGTTTGTATCTTAGCTTTGGCTAACAATCAGTAAATATATATTAATTTTTATGGTTTATGATCTTTCACAAATTCATTGAAAATTTGAACCATGGGGATGCAGTACAAATAACTCGGAACATGGGGATGTACCTAGTACAAATTACACGGAATATAGTTAACACATTTTCGCAATGCTATTCACAGATTAAAATTTTCTTTAAACGTTTACGTATAAAATTGGGTGGCCAAGATAGAACACTCACCCTGTACATATGTAAATCCCCACAACACTTATTATCGCAAACAAGTGTATATATATTAAAAACGTACGGAAATATCAAGGAAAATACTGGATTTTCTAAAAACAATGATGTTAGTTTTGAGAAGTACTGAAAGTAAATAAGTATACATACACGGTGGAGACTTTAACTGGAATATATTCGCTAGCGGGGTGGTGAATGATTTTTCAAAAAATTCCCGAGACACGTCAACTTTTAAATGTATTTACCTACATTTTGCAAGTACTGTGATAAAATATAGCCCTTCAGGGGGTGGCTGAAACCACCCTCGACATGATTTTTTTCAAATGCAACCCTATGGCTTGTGACCCCTCATTGTAAAGCTGGTGGAAAGAGGAATCCAACACACTGATCAAATTTTTATTTTTAGTATGTTTGTAGGGTTGCATACAATTAAAACGTAATTTTATAGTTTAATTTATTTTTAACGCAACAATTTCGTACTCAAAATGTGTGTTGTTTAGTTTTGGAATGTAAACCTTACTTTTCATATGTCCCCACAAAAAATTCCAAGCAATTTTTTGCCACAACTGATATTTGTTATTTTTTTGCTAGTGTTTTTACACGGCCGCAAAGAGTAATTTAGTTTGTATGCTGTATTCAGAGTTTGAAACGAAGTGTTATTTCAAATTGGTGAAAATGTCTTATTTAACTGAATCACTAAAAATCGAAATTTTGATGATGATTGGATATGGTGATAGGGCGAGAACTCAATGCGAAGTTGTTCGCTTGTTTCGAGAAACGCATCCTGACTTGCCAGCACTAAATCAAGGTACCATTAGTAAAATTGAGGCACAATATCGAGAGATGGGTCATGTCAGGAAAGTACCGAGTAAGAGGCAGGTTGTTGTTGATGACGACACGAAGTTGAATTTGTTGCTTGCTCTAGAAGAAAATCCAATCACTCCAGCCCGTCAACTGGCCCGTGATAGTAATCTTAATCACAAAACAGTTTTAAAAATACTTAAATATGAGAAAAAACACCCATATAAAATGCAAGCTGTTCAAGAGCTACTTGAAGATGATCCAGATCGACGAGTGGAATTTTGCGATTTATTGATGACTTGTATTGATCAAAACCAGTTATCTTTAGAGTGGATAGTTTTCTCTGACGAGGCTACTTTTACATTAAAATGGGCACGTAAATCGCCAAAATTGTCGTTACTGGGCTAAAGAGAACCCCCATTGGATGAGGGAACTTCATACTCGGCGCCCACAGAAAACTAATGTGTGGGCCGGAATAATACAAGATAGAATTGTAGGACCATTTTTCTTTGATGACACTCTTAATGGAGCAAGATACTTGCGTTTACTCCAGCACGAACTAATGCCAGTGCTATGCCATTTATTTCCAAACCCCTTAACCTAACTTGACCGACGAGAGGTTATGGTTTCAGTAAGATGGGGCCCCACCACACTATGCTGCCATTGTTCGTCAGTATCTGGACAGAATTTTTCCCGGTAGGTGGATTGGGAGGCGAGGTAATATTGAGTGGCCAGCAAGATCTCTAGATATTACACCACTGGATTTCTTTTTGTGGGGACATCTTAAAAGTAGGGTTTACATTCAGAAACCCAACAACATAGCAGATCTGCAGGAAAGGATAAGAGAGGAAATTGGAAAAATAACACCGCAAATGTTGCATAATGTAAGGGACGAAACCTACCACAGACTGGGATGCTGCCAACAAGTGAATGGTGCACATTTTGAACAATTGTTACGTTGAAAATAAATTTAATTTTTAAATTAGTTTTAATTGTATGCAACCCTACAAACATACTAAAAATTAAAATTTGATCAGTGTGTTGGATTCCTCTTTCCACCAGCTTTACAATGAGGGGTCACAAGCCATAGGGTTGCATTTGAAAAAATCATGTCGATGGTGGTTTCAGCCACCCCTGAAGGGCTATATTTTTCACATTACTTGCAAAATGTAGTGTAAAAGTTGACGTGTCTCGGGAATTTTTTGAAAAATCATTCACCACCCCGCTAGCGAATATATTCCAGTTAAAGTCTCCACCGTGTATAATAAAAACGTATGGAAATATTAAGGAAAATACTGGGGTTTCCTAAAACAATCACGATAGTTTTGAGAAGTATCGAAAGTATACACTAATTTGACTAATTAGTTAATAATACATGTGCATAAAATGTGTTATAAAAAAATGGACAAAAACCCACATACAACATATAACCGGTATCCACTTTTGAAATGTGCATTGTTCTCGCAGAAAAACCGCATTACCGGCTGCCGCATGACATGACACACTATTATTATAACTACCTTGAACAAAAACGAAAGCAAATCGGACAAAATCAAATCGGCCGTGCCTCTCGCGGGAAACAGAACACGACGTCTATTATAACTTACACAAATCACAATATCCATGCGGGGAACGGGTTCCAAAAAGACACCACCACTCGCTCGGATCCGCTGAGAAATGTCTACGACTTATCACCGGGAGTGCGGACGGTATTCACGGTTTATTTTTCAGTGACAGAACTACATTTCCGAAGCACGAGGTCGATGGGATCGCTCACGGATCGACGACACAACACGCGCGGGTTCAGATCGCGACTGAAAGACAGCAGCGGGCAGACTCGGCGCGCCGCTGCAGGAGAGAAAGAAGTCGGCGGCAGGAAAGTCCGATCGCGGACAGCGCTGGCCGGTCAGGGGCGTATGGAGACGGGAGGCAGTTCATAGTTAAAGTCAGAACGCAGTGCAAACAATAAATTACACTATTATATATGTAAATATAAAACATGCAACGCGAGATAGCAACATTTATAATGTTAAAAAATATTAAATATAATTATCAAGTACGTGTAATATTGCCTATTTTCAGGCGCGTTATAATAAAGGATTCCCCACACCAACGCGGTACTGCGGGAGCGGGACGCGGGATTAAAACATGTGTAAGTATCGATACTTTTATCTGCGATACCCGATATTTTGTATCGATATTTTTTATACGATACTTTACGAGTATCGATACTGTTGGCCGTATATCGTATCGTTACCATACGATTTAGGATAATTTCGCATGTAGCGCCCACGACCGTAGCTAGAACCAAATTTTAGGTAGGGCATCACAAATTTGAAAATGTGCATTAATTTTTTTGTATGATTTTTTAGAAAAAATAATATAGCATGTGATTTATAAACACAACAATATATTCTTTGTATTATTGTAAAAACAAGAAACTAACTATTATGATATTAACAAATAGGTTAAATAACAACTTAAAGATATCGTACTGATCATATAGTAAAAGATGCTAAAATAACAACTATGAAGAAATTGCACAGCAGTCTTTAGAAAAATGAACTATAAAAGAAATAACCACCAGTCTTCATAAAACAAAACGAGTTAAAAAATTCAATAGAGTTGAAGTCTTCGATTTGCCATATTGTGGAATTTTCTTGTGGAACTTTGTCGATATCAATATTCTCTGTTCTTTTCCGCACAAATGCAAGAAATACCAACTTGCCATTCTTTCGTGAGTCATTGACATCCTTTGTGGTCTATTGATGGCAGTTAATGTTGAAAAAGTAGATTCACATTGAGCAGTGCTGCATCCAAATGTTGCCACTGTCGCAAACAATTCATACGTGTCTCTGATGACTTATCTGTCGAAATAGAACTTCTAGAATATTCTAGTCTTTATCTTCCTTATTTTTCAAGTACTATTTTTCAAGAGTAAGGTCAATTTTATTTGCCATCAGGATATTCAATGTAGCGTCAGTAAATGTGGCTGCATCTAGGTTTTTAGTCGTAATCACAGTTAGCAATGACTCTTTCACAGTTCCATTTTTAACAAAGCGTACACCTATTGCTATATTTCTCTGTTGTTTTTGTCCCGAGTTCCATCTTCCATTAGTGTAAACCAAGGAACATCAGATTCTTGAATATCCGCGGCGATAGATTTACGAACAGTTTCCGCCATTGCCTGAATTATTTGATTTTGTATTTCTGGTGATAGATATTTTGCATTGTGAGGAACATGAACGATAGCTTTTTTCAAGATTGGATACTTCTTTATAGTATATTCAAACAAGATTTGAAATAAACCTCTTCCCTTTTCTTCATTTAATTCGTAATTTCCTCGAAAAACAAGTTCATTGACTGCTAGAAACTGCATCACTTCAATAATGGACTTTACATAATATTTGAATTTTTCCAACACATTGTGGCTGAGCAGAGTACCAATACTGCTAGAAGTACCTAGTTGCTCTGTGGATTTTATCTTCCCAAATAGACATACTAGCTTGAATATGTGGTAATGTTTTCTCATGTCTAGGGAAACCACACTTTGAATCTGTAGCATTTTTCCAGTTCCTGAAACCTGTGTCAGTGTATGAATTTTGTTTACTTCCGTGTGTTATTAATTATTGTGTGTCATTTTTAAGGCAGGGCACTGGCATTTTAAGGTAGGGCATTGCCACTCCATGCCCTCCCCCTAGCTACGGCCCTGGTAGCGCCACATATGACTAAGTAGCGTAACATAACAAAAATAATTTAAGAATGACCCTTGTGTTCTATAATTTTGTACGCCTTATGTTTCCCATTTTTTTCCCGTCGTCACCATGGGGCTTATCATGAAGAATTGGCTGCCAAATACATTGATGAAAAGCAATATGTTTCCAGAGGGGATGGCGACAATGATTTTAAAAATGTATTTAAATGGTCCAATCTTGTCAATACAATCCGATCCTTTTGCATATTGGAACATGGCTAATTCTTCACCTCTATTAAAAAAAACTAACACAAAAATATTTATCTGTTGTTGGACCTCAGTTCCCGCAGATAGGCTTTTTTAAAGCTAGTAATAGGTTATTACTCCTAATCGCAGTAGACTTGGTGGAGAGAGATTGTCATAGCTTCTGTTTTTAATATGTCTAACTTAATTCATAGAATACCAAATATGTTTATTTATTATTTGTTTTTGTATGTTGTGATTGTTGTGAGGATAAAAGTGTATTATTTATTTTTATGAAACAGTATTGTTTTTTTTCTAATTTTACTAAGTAGAATTATTCATAGCCCTTCCCTTCCCCTAATAAAAACATATCAAGGCATGATGGGTAGGTACATTTGTTTCACCGAGATTTACTCGTAGATTCTGTTCTTAGCAACTTATATTTGAAATACCCAGTGAAAAGTAGCAGTTGAAATTGTTTTCAAACAGTAACATGTACACTTGCGACTTTTATCGGAGAGTACGCATTCAAATTCAGCTCGACAAATTCCTAATTCTCTCTTTTGGCTGGAAATACCCTGTATGCCCCATATCGAAAAAGTTTCGATATATTGAGTATCGATATTTTTTTGACACGATATTTCGCCGTATCGTTACTTTTCTATGCGATCCGTATCGATACTAAGTATCGATATTTTTTGGAGTATCATCCCTACTGCAGCGTTCTATTTTCTTAACGCAGCATGCACGGTTTTTCCCGTGGCCGCATTGTTCCCGCCATATAATATTTATATAGGAAGATAAATTATTGCACTACGTGCAATGCCGTTTACCGAAAAATTAATTGAATTGGTCAAAACATATCCAATTTTATATGATTTAGGAAATCCCGATTATAAAAATATTAGAAAAAGAGACAAAATATGGGACAGAATTGCGCCAAATCGAATGAAAGTGGTAAGTAAACTAATAAAACATAATTTAGCTACTTAGTTTTAATATTTAATTTTCTGTATAGAATTTGAACAATATAAAGTTTAGTAACAAAAAAATTTAATTAGATATTAAAATTAAAACAGTAACAAACTGCACAGACTTCAAACGCTAAATTTGGGGCTCTTCTAGGGTCGTTTTGAATATTTCTAAATGCGTCCAATGTAGTTTGTCTGGTTCTAAAAACTGAAAATATTGGTCATCGCATTTTTTGTAATTAGTGTAAAATACATGTTATTTTCACAATTAAAACTGTAGTTTCTATAGACACTTCGATAGGTCTGTAAAAAATTCTCCACTTTTGAGCTAAGATACCAAAAGCATTTTACACCATCCTTCTTGCTCTACAAAGCCTTTTATTATAATTTTCTTTACGTGGATCTGTTCGGGATTGTCTATAAGGATAAGGCCTCATTATATGTATATGTTCTGAGGGCGAATGCCTCATCGCCTATCAATACGTGAGGGCATGTTTCATTTTGAATTGAAAAGTTTTTGTCTTTCGGAATTTTCATTTATCCTTGTTCAAACTGCTTTCCCATATGCCTCAAAAATGCCACTGTCGCTATTTTTGTTTTCAAAACCTCCAATGTCAAAGCATAAAACTTTATAATCAGGTCCAACAATAGCCATAAGAACGATGGAAATTTTTTTTAAGTAACAAAAATAATTTGATCCGCTCTTGTCTGGACATTTTATTGTAATTTGTTTACCGTCTATACTGCCGATACAGTTTGGAAATTGCCACTTTGTTTCAAACCCTAACCGCGTATTTTACCGCTTTGGTGTGAATAAAAAAAATTCCCGTTCCCGTCCCTCTCCCGCAGTACCGCGTTGGAGTGGGGGATCCTTAAGGATAGGCCAACTCCGTCAAGCAAGTTTCTCTATTTTCGAAATCTCACTATTCTTTTTATAGGCCACTATACTTGGTCCGGCGAATGTACAGATTTATGTGGCTGACACTGGACGAAACAACATATTTTTGTGGTAATATTCGATGGTTAATGTTCTGATACTAATTTTAGGTGTTTCAGATATTTCGTTCCCGATATTGATAACTAGTAAACGGGCTTTGCAAACAACGGCTGGACACTGTAGCTGGTGACACCTCGTTTGAAATGTAAATATTCAAAAGACTTATTTAGTCGTACTAATTTTGCTTCGGTTAAGGTGGTTTTGATGGATTAAATAAATAAACATTAAAATTTCAATCGAGCATTCAATTAAAACAGATCCAGAAGGCCGCCTCTGGATAATTGTCAAAAAGTTGACATTTTTTAACTCTCTAACTTTGTTTATTTTCTTACGTTTTTACAGGTGTTTACACCTTGAATTTTTAGTTTAGTTATTGCTTACTTTATTCCATTTTTTTCAGCTCTCCGGTAATTTCGTGCGGTTTTTCTTTTAAATTTGACGTGATTTGATTGTGAACACAGGCCTGAAAAACTAATGCCAGCAGCTCGAGATTTTCACTACCCTTACCACATTTTATAATATGATCGTGCTTGTAAGAGTTGTTAGCCTTCCTTATCCTGGAGTGGGTACTGGAACCTTCATACATATATTTAAAGGGAACATATTCTACGTATTGAGACGTAATGTCAAAAGTACCACCCACATGTCAGATCCTAATACTATAACTTAGAAAAACACTGATGAAAATTTAGTACTCGACATAAGAATCATACTCCACATTTATACGACGTGTTGCCCTGTTTACAATACAACGCGACGAGAACCAACTATCCACCAAGTATAGAATACATCCATACTTTTTTGAAGTTAAAGTTACTGAAGTTACTGAAAAAGACTTTTTATATAAATACACATACGATACATAGTTATTATTTCGACACATAGTTATTATTAAAGTTAGATAAGTTAATTATCTTTTTAGTTTTACAGATGATAGAGCACAGTACACAATATATGTACATGTGTTGCTTTCCGACAGTAAAATGCTTATAAATGAATTATTTGGTGTAAATTACTATTTTTATTAATTTAAACTAATTTTATGCTATCACAGTGAAGGACTGTTGCAAAACGATTAAGCTTTTCGTAAAATACCTCTACTAATTAATTTGAAAGCAAATTACTGTCTTCCTATATAGTTTTTAAACTAGATACTCGAAATATTACAGCAACGCGAAGAGAATATTCTCGATGGCGAAATGAAAAAGGCCTTCTTTCTTCAAGGATTATTTGCCTGGATAGTAAAGATCAACTACAGGGTAGAGGAGGCTAACTTGGAGAGGAGGTTAACCGCAGTGACAAAAAAAGAACATCTATACAGGGTTGTTCAAGTCTGGTAACGGTGCTGTCACATTAACACGACCGAAGCTAGGACATCATATTTTAGCATGAAGCAATTTTAGACGTATTTTGTATATTTTAATGCAGTTGGTAGGCAAATTCATTCATTTGTTTTTATACTTACATTACACAACTGTGTATGTACTTTGTACAAAATAAAAAAACCGATGTATGTTACCTATGACGGTATTAAATGTGTGCAGTGATACCACCATTAAGTTATATTGGAATAAAAACTATAGTGGAGTGTTTTATTGAATTTTAAATTTCGCGCTTGATATTCGTTGTTACGAATTTTTTCTTATATTTTTGTCTTACATTTCCTTATATTTTTGTTTAGATAATTTGGCTCATGAAAGTAGTAAATTCTGTTTCATTAGGTTAGTAATGAAACAGAATTTACTACAGCCAGATATTATTAGGACATCTATAGGGGTATAAAATTCAAGTCAATATTTTAATATGTTTGGATATTTGTATTAGGTGCATATAAAGGGTGCGCTTGTGAAGTATCACCTCCCCCCCTTTTCTCGGAAGCGAGGAACGAGAAAAACTTGAAATTTTCAGGGATCAAATTAGACTTAAAATACTACAAGATTACGTAACAAAAATTACTTTCTCTCTGTGTTTCAATTTTGACATTTGTTATATCCATGGCCTACCCTTAATTCCCATTTCTAATTTATTATGAACTAGCGACCCGCCCCGGCTTCGCACGGTTTACGACATCACATTAGAAACCTCTAAAATTATCAGTGTTTCTCTACTATATTATGCATGTATTATATATATAAACATTCCTCTTGAGTCACTCTATAGTTTTTAAACTAGATACTCGAAATATTACAGCAACGCGGAAGAGAATATTCTCGATGGCGAAATGAAAAAGGCCTTCTTTCTTCAAGGATTATTTGCCTGCATAGTAAAGATCAACTACAGGGTAGAGGAGGCTAACTTTATCTATTAAAAAAAACCGCATCAAAATCCGTTGCGTAGTTTTAAAGATCTAAGCATACATAGGTATATAGGGACAGACAGCGGGAAGCGACTTTGTTTTATACTATGTTATGATTATGATGATTGGGATAATCATATTAACAAAGCACATAAAATTATTTTAACGTCAAAATTTAGAAAGAATAACAACTGTGATACCATATTCTAGATGGAATTTGGACACTTCTGTTACTCTTCTTAACAAAAAACGGTTTCCATTTTAAAAGAGTTGACAGCTCGTGAAGTCAAATGAAAAGTAACAAATTAATTTTTTTGTTATGTCATCTTGTACTGCTTTAATTTTATCCTTGAAAATTTCATTTTTTTTTTCATTCCCCGCTTCCGAGATAGAGGAGGGGGTGACACCTCACAGACTCACCCTGTATAGAGTATTTGGGAATCACGTAACTATAGAAAGACATAATTTAGTTTACTAAAACTTAATATATCACCGTTTTCCATGTTTAACGTAATAGCCAAACAATTTTTAATTTTTCTTTTCAACGTAACCAAAATATTCTCCATCAAGTGAATGTGAATTTTAATATGCAACGCTGTTTCGAGTCGAATTCATTACTAGCTGACACTTGACAAAATGAAATCGCATTGTTGCCATTAAAAAGCTGACAGTGATTAATCCCTGATAATAAAGGCCGCCATAAATTTCACTAACGAATAAAGTTAAATGTCAATAACTTACGCATACAAAAAAAACGAATACCTACTTAACATAAATTAGTTTGTGCATCCTTGTTTCATAACAGTAACAAAAAAATTGTTTTATTACGTTATAAATCAACACAGCCACAGGCGCAGGTGATTCCATAATAATTATTGAAACGGCGAGTAAAAACGGTAATTACAATTTGTTTACTGGAGTGTACGGACAAAACATAATCCATTTAGAAATACCACTCGTCTGGAGTAATCCCCAAAGATTTAGGTATTATTGCATCAGATAAAGATGTTACTGTCGACTTTAAATACCTTTTACTTTTGATGATCTACATTTTAGAGACAACGTAGATACTCAGATTACTGAACAGTGATGGGGCATTTTCCAAATGACTTCTGAGAAAGTATTTTATTAACGAATATTAATAAAATATACAGGGTATTTCCAAACTAAGGGGATACTTCTGTGCTTGAAAATAAGACATTTTAATAAGCTTATATGAGCTCGACCTGTAACAATTTTCATTAACTTCTGGTTGCTCTCTATCGGTTTTGAAGTTTACACTTACCAATCTTATATGATAATTAGGGTTTCGAACGTGTGCTATAACGCAGGGCCGGACTCGTCATGTTATTGACGGAATATGATATATGAGAGATCAAACAGACAGGAGTAAAAATGTGTACTTACCGAGAAAGTGTATTAAAGAGTTCGGGATAATATTCGGGATACGCACGGACAGCGGCGTGGGTATAGAGAGGCAAGAAATATTCGCTTAAAAAATACGGTTTATACTTTAATTACACAGGACCACAACATTTTTTTTTTCATGTGCGGAATACTACACTATGCCTACTATATGTTTTTGGGTCGCTGATTACGAATCCGGGCTTACTTTTGCTTGATCAGCTAACCTAACCTCAAAAAACCCTCAAAAACTCAAAAAATCGAGTTCATAAATTGAATAGCACACGGGACCTGGATTTTTTAAACTTTATAGCCCCTTCAACCGAAGTCTTGCATATCAAAATCTCCGAATCCAAATTTTCAAACTCGTAGCCTCTAACCCAACCTCAAAAAACCCCAAAAACTCAAAAACGAGTCTAAAAACTCAACAGCACACTTAACCTGAATTTTCAAACTTGATAGCCCTTCAACTGAACTCTTGCACTCAAAATCTCGAATCCAAATTTCAAACTCCTAGCCTCTTAACCTAACCTCAAAAACCCCCAAAAACTAAAGAAAACGAGTCTAAAAACTCAACAGCACACTTCACCTGAATTTTTAAACTTGATAGCCCTTTTAACTGAACTCTCGAACATCAAAATCTCCGAATCCAAATCTTCAAACTCCTAAAACTAAACCCCCAAAAACTAAGAAAAACGAGTTTAAAAACTCAACAGCACACTGGACCTAAATATTGTAAAACAATAGACTTTTCAATTTATGTCTTTAACTGATGCAAAACGAAGCCTTCAAACACTAACCCATAGCCACTTGTCCTTGAATGATGTTGATAATATGATTAATATGTATCTTCAGTCGTCGTTTCTAGAGATAAATTGGTGAGTAGGATATATTGCTTCGCCAGTAACTAGCGACGTTATGAAAAAGTACCTCTAAAATCTGAAATTCCACCACCCTGAAAACAGTAATATGCTGAAGTGGATTTAGCGTTACCCATCATGAACCACGTGGAGGTACCACTTCTGCAGGGGGTTTTTGAGGTTAAGTCAGGAGGCTTGGTGTTTGAAAATTTGGGTTTGAAGAGTTTGAGGTGCAAGAGTTCAGTTGAAGAGTGCCATCAAGTTTGAAAATTCAGGTCAAGTGTGCTGTTGAGTTTTAGACTTGTTTTCTTTTTTAGTTTTTGGGGGTTTTTGAGGTTAAGTCAGGAGGCTTG
This sequence comes from Aromia moschata, assembly GCA_029963805.1. Classification (NCBI taxonomy): domain Eukaryota; kingdom Metazoa; phylum Arthropoda; class Insecta; order Coleoptera; family Cerambycidae; genus Aromia; species Aromia moschata. Next base: position 139,470 of record JAPWTK010000844.1, read on the forward strand.
GGGGTTTGAGGATTTGGGTTTGAAGATTTTGAGGTGCAAGGGTTCAGTTGAAGAGGTTATCAAGTTTGAAAATTCAGGTCAAGTGTGCTGTTGAAGTTTTTAGACTCGTTTTTTTGAGTTTTTGGGGGGTTTTTGAGGTTAGGTTAAGAGGCTAGGAGTTTGAAAATTTGGATTCGGAGATTTTGAGATGCAAGAGTTCAGTTGAAGGGGCTATCAAGTTTAAAAATTCAGGTCCGGTGTGCTATTTATGTGTGCTATTAACTCGATTTTTTGAGTTTTTGAGCGTTTTTTGAGGTTAGGTTAGCTGCTCAAGCAAAAGTAAGCCCGGATTCGTAATCGGCGACCCAAAAAACATTTAGTAGGCATACTGTAGTATTCCGCACATGAAGAAAAAAAATTGTGGTCCTGTGTTATCATACAGCTGTATAGTGCCGGCTCTGCGTGACAGCATACTTTTCTGGACATTAATGATAATGCAATATTTCTATTTTTAAAAAAGAAAGTCTTGAATTCAGGTATTTAAAAACTTCTTTGATCATCTTGAGAGCTGCCACTCAACACCCTCTGAATGCAATGGTAGCGGGTTCAACTGCATGCCAGACCAAATTTTTTTAATACGCGTAGATAATTGTTCTATCCTATGCTAATTAGTGGTTACAATAAAGTGATTTTAGTGTATCTATGGGGAAAATAAAAGTTTTTTTATGACAACTATTGACACAAGTGTCTAAACAAAGCGATTGCAGTTTAGTGAATTATTTTCAAAATAACACTGATCTTGAAGTAAACTATCCAAGCGATTTGAACGTGTTGTTTGATAAAAATAGATCTGCGAACAAAAACACATTTAGTACAATGTTATTATGAACATGTTAGAAATTGCACTGTTGGATTCATACGATAATGGGTTTAAGAGCAGGCCCTCTAACACGAAAGCGTGCCGTAATTTGATTAGCAAATTTGAAAGAATATGGTCTGTAATCGACCTCTCGAGATCAGGATGAGCAAAGACTAGTGATGTCCAAGTTACAGAAGTTCTTCAGGAAAATCAAAACAGCCAATACAAATGCGTATAGCCAGTAGTGGTAATGCAATATCAAAACGACTGCAAATACGTCGGTTACCATATAAGACAGTTTGGAAAACTTTACACAAAAAAACTTTAAATGTATCATTATAAACAACAACGACTGTCTGATTTGAAAATGGCAGATTTGGCAATAATGTGTTATTTTCTCTGCGAATATTGGCTCAGATTAAAATCGAACTCGAACTGTTATCCCGTATTCTGTTGACAGGCGCTATTTTTTCTTAATGACGGAATCAATATTTAAAACTGTTGAATATGGTCAACAGAAAATCCACATACAATCGTTCAGAAAGATCTTCACTACAAGAAAGTCACTGTTTGGTGCGGATTGAATACACGTTTTGAAAATTCTAGGCCACAAAAATCGCCTGATCTGAACCCAGCTGATTTCTGGCTTTTGAGTTATTTCAAAAATAAATAAATAGTGTTTAGAATACGACTAACAATGCTGGAATAATTAAAAGACTTAATTAAAAGTATTAGGGAGCAAGTTGCTGCAGTTCAACCCGGTATGTAACGAGCCATAAAAAAAAACGTCATCAACGTCGGCAGAAAAAAAGACGTATTTCTGTTCTATCTTAAATTTATAACCTTATTTAATTGTCAAAGCTGTTACATTATATGACAGTCATTATATGTATTTTACAATTGTGACAGTCACTTGTCAAAACGTCAAAACTTGTTTGACGTTTCGTTTTGAGCTTCGACATAACGGCTATTTCCATCTCTCTCGTTCATAGCCAGCTTTGATGACGTAATGATAATCAAAATCGAGATCATATTGCACAGTTACGGTAACCAGTATTGGACATAATAAATCCTATTATTCAAAGTATTCAGTTTCTATTAATTTTTGTTGTCGGATTAATTTGTCAAAGTTGCATAATTTATCCCTTATGTTTAAATATGTCCCTTCCTTTATGATAAATGACAAACTCGTACAATGTAACAAATAAATAAAATATAAATATAAATTATAAAACATTAGAAACTTAGGAATTGAGATAGATAGAGGAAATTACAATAAAAAAACACAGTATGTTTATAAAAATGTTGTGTAGTGAACTCATATGTTCTTGATTTTATATGATTGATATTATCATGATCTTACCTTATGATCATTGATTATGATGATATATTTTCAATGAGCGCCCCATGACTGACTCTTTAATCACATGGAAACCAAAAACTTGTAAGTTCACTACACAAATATTGAAAACATACACTTGTTTTATTCTTTTTTAGTGCATATAAAATATACTTTTAATTTTCCAATTCACCGTTTGTTAAGTTTCCTTCTCAGTAAAGTAGAGGTTTGAACATGAGAAAAATTCTATTAAGAATATAGCTAACAATAACCGTTACTCAGTCCATTTAATAGATACTTTAATAAGGAAGCATCCATTTAAGAGAGCCCTGTACAATTCCATGATTTTTCGAAGAGATTAAATTCAGACAAAGAGATTAAACGACAATTAGAAATTTGTCTCGTTACGATATGAACCTATTCATTCGCGGACTAGATAAAGTTTTTAAAAATACTAATACAAATCTGGTTTATAATTCTAAAAATAAACTATAGACGCTTTTGGGCAATCCCAAAAATAAAATCGACAATAACGAAAAGTCAGGAATATACGAAATGAATTGTAAAGATTGCGATCAAAAGTATATTGGGCAAACAAAAAGATCTATTTTAAACCTGATTTAAAGAACACATGGCACATTTAAAATATGGCAGAACAACCATCGGATAGACATAAATAATTTAAAATTAATTAGAAATGTAACGAACAGTAGACAGTTGGATGCTTTTGAAAGTTTATCATATATCAAATAATGTAAGTAGTATGAATAAGGACAATGGTTCCATATCCAACAGTCCACTTGTTTGCCCTGATAAACAAAGACAGATGTTATGGTTCAGTGACGGCAGAAAGTAGAATTAGAGCAAGTGTGTAGGTTAGAATTTAATTTTAATCCTTTCTTGAGGATGCCAACTTAGTTGGCGCAACGCATGTCGAGAAAAGTATAGTAGAATTCGGTGTTTCGTGGAAAACGTCCAGTTTTTTGTTTCTACGCCGAAGGTTCTAGTACACACTCCAGGTTTAAAAAGCGTGTTATAAATGGTTTTCCAATACGGACGAGCCGATGTTGACAGGCTATGGCGGCCATGTTGTTTTGACAGCAAGTTACACGATCGAGTACGTCCAAATGATAAAACTTTATTATCAAAATCAGTGTTCGTTAGTGAAAACGTTGCGCGCGTTGCGCCCATTTTACGGCAGACGCGATGGTCCCTCAAAGTTGACTCTCCAACGTTTGGTGGCCAAATTTGAGATGACCTGTCATCTCAAATTACCGAACTTGTTCGGTAAACAATCCGCCAACACCAGTACTTACAAAGGAACGCCCAATCGGCCGAGAACATCGCCGCTGTCCGTGTAAGTGTGCAGGAGAACCCGAGGCAGTCAATTCCTCGCCGTGCACAAAAACTCGGGTCTTTCGCCGACTTCAACTTGGCGAATTTTGCGCCGGGACAAGATCCAATTGACCCAGGAGCTCAAATTTAATGACTATAGACAACGCCGGTTGTTCGCTGACTGGGTTCCGGAGCGTTTCGAAGAGGACCCCAATTTTGGTCGAAAAATCATCTTTAGGTGATAAGGCGCATTTTTGGATGA
>JAPWTK010000845.1:0-22500 GCA_029963805.1 Aromia moschata
TTAACACCATTTTTGCGTGATTTATCAAATCCAGCTTTTGCTCCAAGGTTAGCCTCATAGCAGGCTCTTTTCTCTGCAAATAAACAGTACAATAATGTTGTTTTGTATCACGGTTTTCTTAAAAATACATATTTTCTCATAATTTTTCATTTCAGTTTTAAATTATTATAGGTTACGTCAACAAAATGTTCAATAAAACAAACCTTTACTTTGAATTACAAAATAATTACCTGCATCACTTTCTCCTTTGCACCTGACATTTTTTTGTTTAGAAAAACGTTCTTTTATTAACATGTACACATGTATGTATGTATTACATTTGCATAAAAACCTCGAAAAACAAAGAAAAGTACTAGAATGAGCCAGAAAAACCCTTTGCGCATGCGCCAGCAGTTCGGTAATCCCGAGGTGACGAGAGTTCGGAAATGTGGAAGTCTGCGGAACGTAAAAGTTCGGAAATGTGGATGTTGAGTGTATTTAGTAACTTTTTACATTTATTTCATTGTACCAACCAAATAATGAGATAAACGATTTTAGGTTTTAGTCATTGAAAGTTGGCGGTCTTGAAATTGGCCAATACACTCAACATCCACATATCCGAACTTTCCCTTTCCGCAAACTGTTAGATTTCCGAACTCTCGTCACCTCGGGATAACCGAACTGCTGGCGCATGCGCAAAGGGTTTTTCTGGCTCATTCTGGTGCTTTTCTTTGTTTTTCGAGGTTTTTATGCAAACGTAATACATACATACATGTGTACATGTTAATAAAAGAACGTTTTTTTTAAACAAAAAAAAACATGTCAGGTGCAAAGGAGAGAGTGATGCAGGTAATTATTTTGTAATTCAAAGTAAAGGTTTGTTTTATTGATCATTTTGTTGACCTAACCTGTAATAATTTAAAACTGAAATGAAAAATGATGAGAAAAATATGCATTTTTAAGGAAACCGTGATACAAAACAAACATTATTGTACTGTTTATTTGCAGAGAAAAGAGCCTGCTAAGAGGCTAATCTTGGAGCAAAAGCTGGATCTGATAAATCACGCAAAAAATGGTGTTAAAAACGTTGATCTAAATAAGATGTACAATATTTGTAAATCGTCAGTGGCAGAAATTCTTGGGAAAAAAGAAATTTACTTGTCGGAAGTTGAAAAAAGACGAAAATTGAGTGGAGGGATTGACACAAAAAAGTGCACCGGTACTTATGATATGCCATTTGAAATAAATGTTTTCCACTGGTTTGTACAAAAAAGAACTCTTGTAGAACCTGTCTCACGTGTACTGCTGAGGGAGGGCGATTTCCTCTTTTGCTGAATTCTGTGACAATCGAAATGTTTGATAACAATCGCATTATTGTGTTTACATTTTTTTTCTCATTTCAAATTTCGTGGTTTTTTGTCGTCAACCAATCAGCGACAAGTTCGGTTGTGTGAAAGTACAAGTTCGGAAATATCGAGAGAAAAAAGTTCGGAAATATCGTGAGTTCGGAAATTTGGAGTTCGGATATGTGGATATTCGGATATGTTGAGTGTAAACTGTTAAAAATATTGCAAAGTGTAAACAGTTACTGCAATAAATTGGTATATGTAAAACAGTCTTTATAGTTACGTTTTTTATTGCGTGTTTTGTGTGTAGTAACATACCGCCGAGATTTTTGTTCTAAATCTGGGTGTAACATACCATTCCTGGTAATTCAGAGGTCCCCAAACTATTTTGCCTCGTAGACCACTAGCCATGTTTTTTTTGGTTTTGGGTAGACCCCTGCTTATCTAATATTGCATTTTTGAAAATTCATCAACCTCAAATGTGTTTTGACTGCTATCTAATGTAGTGAGGTGTAGAGTGAGGAAACAATAAACAAACAAACTTTAATTTTTGTACATTTATTAATGAAACTTACATTAAAACGAACCAAAACAAAATTAATTACCTATGTACCTATTACATAAAATTAATAAGTAAAAATAAACGCTTTTTAGTGGGAGGGATCTACTTGGTGCTTTGATAATAAATTTTCAATATTTGGCATCAATTTAGTAAGGTTTAATCTTATATCTCCGCGGTTAATGATGTTTTTTTTTTTTTGTTAGAAGATGGCAACCGCGCTGAAACCTTTTTCCACTAGATATGTATGAAGACGGAAAAGCAATTAAAAACTTTCTGGCGATATTCTATAATACGTGATAAGTAAGAGGTATATCTTTTTGAAGCCAGAATAAAAGTTCTTCGTTACTGCTTATTCCGATCAGTTCCTCTTGTAATATGACATCCGTTTCTTCAACGCGACCATATGGATTGATTATCCATTGTGGTATTTACCATATTCAAAACATCCTCAAATCTTATTTTAAAAATAAATTTTAAAATCTGCATTGAGGGCATTTAAATGTTGAACGTATGTTAAAACGTCATCTTCCTGGCAGTTTGTCTGTGACAAATTGGGAAACAGAAAATTCGCCCAGTCCAATGTTTTGTTTTATTAGTTTAATTCTGGCAAGAAATGCTGAAATGGTGGACTTTGTTTGACCAAATTTAGACTGTCACTTGTAATTGCAAGTTAACCTCATTAAATTTACTAAATAATGGTGGGTTCATGCAGAAATTTTTAGTAATAAGAATAAGAATAGTAATAAGCATAAAAGTTACACCTTCGTTTTATAAGACCCAGTTCATGCAGTAAACATAATTTTTAGTAATAATTTTAAAAATAAGGATTTGCTGCATGAACTGGGTCATTATAAAACGAAGGTTTAACTTTATGCTTATTATATTCTTATTCTTATTACTAAAAATTTCTGTATAAACCCACCATAAATCTGTTAAATAGGCAATGTCTGGTTTGCCTCTGATTAAACATTGTTTTAAAATTGGATCTTTAGCATCCAAAAACTCCAAAACAGTGTCAAAAAGCACATAAGCCTTTCGAAAGCCAGCGTACTTCACTGTGAAGGAGAAATTGGTCAAAGTTCTCGTCATTTTCTTTATTATAGAAATAATGTAAACAAGACCGGACCGAAAAGCTGTGCAATGCCAAATAAAGTTTCATAATAATAGTTTTGTTTGTCAAATCAACTTACTATTATTTTCAAAATACGTTACCTTATTACCAGGTTATCTGTTACTTAAGATAAATTAAACCTCCAAACTTATATAATAGATTACCATACCAAGAGAGTTTCTTAACTACCAGTAAAAAACTAAAATGTTATAAAAAATATGTACTTACTTTCTTCTGGCACTCTCAAACAAAATTACCTTGATTCACTTTAATTCGTGTGTATACTAACTAGTTTATACTTTTAAAAATATTTTCTTGCAAATTTTCTGATTGCAAATCAGAAAAGCAGATCCGACTACTACAACATTTATTTCTCAAAACCTTAGATAATGTTCTTTAATTAGGTATGCAGTACTTTATCTGAGGTCAACAATATTTTCTGAGAAAACAATTAATTAAAACATCATCGTAGTCTCGTAGCCAAATCAAAATAATGTACTGCTAGTAGGGAACGTGATAAGGACCATAAGATATTTAAAATTTGTAACCCAAAATATTCTCCATGGTTCTTAGATATAAAAAAGTACATTTTTTTATCGAACTCCTCAAAGGATTCTTGTCAAAATCTGATTAATTAGGGCTTCCACTAGTAATTTCATGATACTTGAATATGCATTTATATGACAATACATTTGATTTTAAATAGTGTATATGTTAACTTTAACATTAAATGCTATACTTCCAGTGGGTTCCAGTTTCAACATTATGTAATCAAAAGTTAATTCAACCCTTATCCACTGGTTAAGATAACTGATGACAATAACACTGTTCTGCATGAAAATCCTCCCCGCCATGTTAATGTGTATCGATAATTTCTACCTATGTAGGTATGTAACCGTTACACTGACCGATAAATTGTCATATCACGAAGCAAAAATCTAGGAAATCTATAAAATCTTTTTCCTATAAACCCACCGAGTGGCGACTGTCTATTGACTCTTCAAAGACAAGTCTGAAAGCAGTTTTATTGTTTGGTGGAAATGAACAACTATCTGTTCCCGTGTGTTACACTGTAAATATGAAAGAAATGTACGAGAACATGCATATATTACTTCAAAGCATAAAATACGAAGATCATAAATGGAATAACTGTGCTGATCCAAAAGTTGTTGCAATACTTACAGGACTGCAGAGTGGCTTCACCAACTATTGTTCTTTTTTATGTGAATGAGAGATAGCAGAGATAGCAGAGCTAGAAACCAACTTAAAGCCAATTAACCATTCTTAACTGTCTTTAATGAATGGCTGTTATGTGAAAACCCTGCGCCTCTGAAAACGTCCTTAATGAACCCTCAGTAGAGCAGCAGAAAATTTAGTTACCTCCTCGGCACATAAAACTAGTGCTCATTAAAAAATTGTCAAAGCCTTTAAATGCAGGAGGAAATACTTGTTTTTATTTGAGACGGAAATTCGCGCGTATAAGTGAGGCAAAGCTCAAAGAAGGAATGTTCGTTGGGTTGCAAATACGATAACCTTCTAAAGACGAACATTTTGAAACTACACTTTCGACAACAGAAAATAAGGCGTGAACTGCCTTCAAAAATGTACGCTGTAGCAACTTCCTAGGTAACAAGAAATCGGAGAACTACAAAGATCTAGTTGAAGAACTTATCCAATCTTACAAGACATTGGGTTGCAAATTGCAACATGTTACTTAAGCTACATTTTCTTCTGTTGGACGTATTACAAAAGAGGAAGTAACCTCGGCACTCAAGAGGGCCAAAAACTGGAAAGCACCAAGACACTAACTCATCAGTAATCAGACACACACTAACTCATCAGTAATCAGACTCTACCTGCCTCGAAGATGAGGTGGGAGGTATATTGAACATAAAAAGTTGGATTAAGAAGCTTCCTTAAGAAGAAAACTACTAACCAACAGGATTATATTGATGTGAATTAGGATATGAACTTCTTCCGGTCGACATCCGGAACATACAGTACAAACGACAAAGATAATTCATTAAAGTGATGACGACTAGATTCGTCAAGAACATCGCGGCACTGTCTTATAACACGATGTGTCTTATATCATTAGAAATGGCCAGAAGGTAATATAGAAACATCCAAAAAAATAAACGTCAGTCAATCAAAGTTAACCGAGAAAAAAGACGTATTTCTACCCTTAATCGAATTTATAACCTTATTTATTTGTCAAGACTGTCACATCATACGACAGCCATTGTTTATTTTACAAATTGTGACAGTCACTTGTCAGAAGGTTGACATAACCGAAAAGCTAGGACATGACCGCTATTTCCATCTCTCTCGTTCATAGCCGGAGTTGATGAGGTTTTTTTGGATGTCTATATAATTACAAAGTTATCATATTGTACGAAAGGTTTTGGGACGGAATGAATTTGCTGTTCTCATCTGAGCCTAATTTTTTCTGGGGGTGGGAATGGATAACCAACTCACCACTGTCTGCAGCAGGAATGGGTGAATGTTTCTCAGTGTTTAAGCTGAGAAGTGTAACTATAAAATGATAATAATAAATAATATATTAAATAGTTATGTTTATTTAAATTTTAAAATCTAATTTTTACTTGTTCAAAATCTATTTATTCTTCAAATAATATAGAGTAATAATTATTGAGTAAATAAAAATTACCCGCCACATTCATATTTTTCCTCCTTAATATGAAGTTCTTCCGACTTAATAGCAAAACGTCCCTCGGACTCCTGATATTCCACATTTTGTTCTTGATTTTGTGTGGATTTAACATCCTAAGGAAAAGAAAGAAATCATTAACAGATTTGGATTGGTAGGCACTGTTTTAGAATACGTTCTGATAACATTTATAAGGTGACTGGTACTCAAATGTACATGTGTATTACAAGTTATAAAGTTACAATGATAGTTATATTTTTAACTAGCGACCCGCCCCGGCTTCGCACGGAAATATAAAAAATGGTTATTGTGGGTTATCCCTAAGAGATAGACATATACCATCGCGGACTTTTTTTGTAGACCTTTTTAAGGTGTACAATATTGTAGTACATTATTTTGATCTACCTCGTAGGGTTCAGCCAGCGTTTGCAATGTAAGCGCCAAAAAATGTGTTTATTTACGACATCACATTAGAAACCTCTAAAATTATCAGTGTTTCTCTACTACATTATGCATGTATTATACATATAAACCTTCCTCTTGAATCACTCTATCTATTAAAAAAAACCGCATCAAAATCCGTTGCGTAGTTTTAAAGATCTAAGCATACATAGGTAGGGACAGACAGCGGGAAGCGACTTTGTTTTATACTATGTTATGATTATGATGACCAGTTATAAAAGTGGGGCATACAGGATCCGTGTTGTTGCCATAGATCACAAGTCGGTGATAGCAGTACACTATTGCTTTCTTCGTCTCTTGTTAGACAATTGCGGTTTCCTTACAATTGATTTGATGAATTTACTTCATCAATTTTACCTTTAAACCGACAAAATATTGGAGTCTTACTTGCCAAATTTGTATACCTGCCAAACGGATATTTGGAACAGGTCTGCCCTTGAAGAAAGACTCGTTTTTTCCAGGATATACCTGTTCCAAATTCCTGCTCCCATTATACCTGTTTTGAGACAAGGAAGACTAATATTTCGTCAGATTAAAGGTAAAATTAATTAAGCAACACAAAATCAGCTGTAATAAAACTGCAACTGTTTAACAAAAGACGAAAAAAGTTGCAAAAATATGCCCTGAAAAATATCATACGCTAGTTAAAAAGTAATGTTACACTTTGTATCAAACAATTTATGAGTTTTAATTGGTAAGTCCTTTTAAGTTTCATTTTTCGTGACCACTGACAGTACCCCACCTAAATACCGTCGTGTAATAGTACGCTTCATAGTACGTTTATTCGAATACATATTCACTAATGTATTCTGATGTATTTTCTGTGTATCGCTTTGCAATAATAGTGACCTGAGCCCCCAGACTCTGACCTGAGCTACGATTCGCCGCAACGTTGCTCTTTAGATTTCCGCTAAAAAACCCCACCAAAACCAAACCCCGCCGGCCCAAGTAAATTCGCCAAACTATGACATAAAAATGGATCATTTAATATGTTGTTAATATCCACCTATGTACGCATTAGGCTGCCGCTTACTGTATAAGGGAGTGTCTGCAACAGTGGCCACGCGGGAACAGTGGTTACTTTCGTGCTACATTTTTATTTATAGAGTAGTGGTTGCCACCCACTGCAGAGGGTCCAAGTAACATCCTAAAGCCGGGCACAGACATGCGGTATTCGGCGAATCGCGATTATTCGCTATTCGCCGAGCAACTTCGTAAAATTAATTTGTATTTGGCGAACAGGGTGCACACACATTCGGCGTAGTTGCCGAAGACTGCTCGGTGTGGGTACAACGAATATTCGTTCGAATTAAAATGGATAGTGAAACAATGATAATTGATGCTGCTGCCTTTATAGTTATGAGTTGTGCATATTTTTTGTAGATGTAGATATTTTGTACATGTAGATGTAGTTTTGTAGATGTAGATTCCTTAACTTTATTCTGACAAGCCCTAAACGACGCCATTAGCGAATCTTTTTTTTTTCTTTAACTCTGCAACAGAATATCTCCCGCCCATGTTTCTTTCTATTCTTTTCCAAGCATCATAGACAAGATTTCTGTTTTTATGGTCATTATGCCCTGAATTCCATACTATCGATTCAGCTTCATAGAAATCCAAAAATGCCAATATATTCTCATTACTTCACTCCATTTTTACAAAATACACTAAATTTGACCACAAATACAAAAATACCACACGTAATTTGCGCGAATATGTGTATCAAGTGCAATGGCTAATATTTGTCTTCTTTGACTCGGGCCAAAATACCGACAGACAGTGGGAAACACCGAATAGCGAATATTCGTCACGAGCAACCCATCCACACTAGTCGCTACTTGCCGAATAGCAAATATTTGTTATTCGGTACTCGCCGAATACCGCATGTCTGTGCCCAGCTTAAGAATATTAACGGGTAGTATCTTTGAGCTTTAAAATTTCTTCTTTTTGTATGAACTTAACTTTAAATTGACCACATGTAGTAAAATACGAGCGGTGAAAATTATGCGTAGCAAATAAATAAATACCTACATATCGAAGTGAATTAATAGTGACGATTAATACCTAATACATGTAAGCAATTATTGATATTACAATATTTTGATTATATTAAATAGCTTTTGTAATTACCCATTGTTTAAAAAAACACGTAATTGATGGTACAGTGGTCAGGTTAAAAGTAGGGACAGTGGCCACTACTTTATCATATTAATAAGGGATGACTACTGTACCACCATTAGAAAGAGAATTATTTAGTATGGCTTTGGCAGGTAAATTAAATAGTACACTTGTTTTCTACCCTAGTTTGTCCATGTATAGTATTTGTTAACAATTAGCAGTTAAACTACTTTGCTGTATACATTTCAGTTGTTTTTTTAAATAAATTCAACCTGCATTATTACTATTATTATTTTTGTGACATATTTTTAACATAATATATCTTTATTTTAACAAATATCACCTGTTTGCATTGTTTTCTATTTTTTAAACAGTAAAGGCCATTGTACCATATCCTAATGGCCAGTGTACCATCAGAGTAGGTACAGTGGCCACTTTATTTTAAATTTTTTGTAACTCCAAAATTTTAATGAAATTATTTTTTTTTTCAGTCTTAGACTGAAAACATGTAGAAAAAAAATGTAGAATTCATCAATCACCTAGTACCTACTATCAGAGTGGAGAAAAAAGGTTAATTCTGGCTTTTATTATTTTTTTTTTTTTTGAAAAACATGGCCACTGTTCCAAACTCTCCCTTACTTAACATGGGGTTTTGAAAGTTACATAACTTTTTAACCATTTGCCTCTTCAACCTGAAAACTGGTAAATCGACAAAGCTTGTCGAGGGTTTTCCAACGACACCACTCTCATCAACTTATTTCATCACCAGAGAAACGAACTTGAGCCTGAAAAACCTTTCTTCAGGGCATTCTTTCATATGCAAGGTTGTTAAAAAGTTACAGGCATTATCCTTGAGTGGGTACTGGAACCTTTGGCGTAGAAACAAAAAACTGGACGTTTTCCACGAAACACCGAACTACTACACTTTTCTCGACGCTCATTTCGCCAACCAAGTTGGCATCTTCAGAGAAGATTAAAACTAAATTCTAGCCTGCACACTTGCACTATTTATACTAAATTTGTTGCCACGGTTCACTGAACCGTAACTGTCTTTGTTTATCAGAGCAAACAGTGGACTGGTGGGTATCGGACCATTGTCCTTATTCATACTATTGTTACACTTAATGATTTCTAAACTTTCAAAAGCATCCAACTGTCTACTGTTTGTTACATTTCTAATTAATTTTAAATTATTTATGTCTATCGTATGGTTGTTGTCAAAAGCGTGTTGGGCATCGACAATAACGAGAAGTCAGGAATATACGAAATAAGTTGTAAAGATTGTGATCAAAAGTATATTGGGCAAACAAAATGATCTATATTGACTAGATTTAAAGAACACATGGCTCATTTGAAATATCGCAGAACAAAAAAATCTTGTGTTGCCCAACACGCTTTTGACAACAACCATACGATAGACATAAATAATTTAAAATTAATTAGAAATGTAACAAACAGTAGACAGTTGGATGCTTTTAAAAGTTTAGAAATCATTAAATGTAACTGTAGTATGAATAAGGACAATGGTCCGATACCCACCAGTCCACTGTTTGCTCTGATAAACAAAGAGAGTTACGGTTCAATGAACCGTGGCAACAAATTTAGTATAAATAGTGCAAGTGTGTAGGCTAGAATTTAGTTTTAATCTTCTTCTGAAGATGCCAACTTGGTTGGCGAAACGCGCGTCGAGAAAAGTGTAGTAGTTCGATGTTTCGTGGAAAACGTCGTTTTTTTTTACAGAGGCATTATGCGAGACTTTTTTTGCCACGCTATATTTATGTCAACTGATGTGACAAAGTGCGCATTAATATGTTTTACCTTAAATACCTCCTTATGCGTCAGCATGTGTGTGGTTAAATTGCCTTTTTGTTTCGCCTTGTAGGAACAGAAACTGCAGTCATAAGTTGTTACTTCGGAAGCATCTTTATGAATCCACATGTGCCTGTTTAAATTGCTTTTCAGTTTCGTCTTAAAGGAGCAAAGTTCACACTGATAAATCGTTACTTCGGAAGCATCCTTATGAATCAGCATGTGCCTGGTTAAACTGCTTTTCAGTTTCGTCTTAAAGGAACATCGTGCGCACTGATAAATCTCTGTTACATCAGAAGCATCCTTATGAATCAACATGTGTTTGGTTAAATGGCCTTTCTGTTTCGCCTTATAAGAACAAAAACTGCAGTCGTAAGTCGTTACTTCGGAAGCATCTTTGTGAATCAGCATGTGTGCGGTTAGATTGCTTTTCAATTTCGCCTTGTAGGAACAAAAACTGCAGTCGTAAGTCGTTATCTCAGAAGCATCCTTATGAATCAGCATGTGTGTGGTTAAAGGGCTTTTCTGTTTTGTCTTATAGGAACAAAAACTGCAGTTATAAGTTGTTATCTCAGATGCGTCCTTATGAGTCAACATGTGTGCTCTCAAATAGCCTTTCTGTTTCGCCTTGTAGGGACAAAAACTGCAGTCATAAGTTGTTACCTCGGAAACATCCTTATGAATCAACATGTGTTTGGTTAAAAGGCCTTTCTGTTTCGCCTTATAGGGACAAAGACTGCAGTCATAAGTTGTTATTTCGGAAGCATCCTTATGAACAAACATGTGTCTATTTAAACTGCTTTTCAGTTTCGTCTTAAAGGAACAAAGTTCGCACTGATAAATCGTTACGTCAGAGGCATCCTTATGAATCAACATGTGTCTGGTTAAACTGTCTTTGCGTTTCGCCTTATAGGAACAAAAACTGCAGTCATGAGTTCTACTTTCGAGAGACCTCTGGTGCATTGAAACATGTTTGGACAAATCTTCCTTCTGTTTCGTCACATAGGGACAAAGCTTGCAATAATGTATTTCCGCTACATCTTCAATTAACTCCTGACCTTTAGGATATTCCATTTCTCTTTCAGAAGCATTCTGAGAAAATCACACATATGAATTTGTTTTGTAGCATTATAAAGCCTGGTTCACAGAGCTTCGTCGTGTCGCTGGCGACACATCGCCGACCAATAAAATCGTTTTATTTAATTTCCCCTACCTCCCACCAAGTTTATTTTACTGTCGCTGCGACGCCGTGTGTAGTTGAAATATTTCAACTACACAATCTGTCGCGAGTCGCTATCCTTACTTTGTTTATGTAAATGGCCATTTTTCCATGGTTTCGGCGTAACAAATAAGAACTTCGGCTGTACTTCCGTATACGGACTATCTCCAAATCGCTTGAAAAAGTATCCCCCCCCATTAGTATGGTGAAATGCCCCCCCTTTTTTTATTTTCTTCGCGTGATGAAAGTGTTTCTTAGGGCTAATTATGAAAGGTAGACCAAATTCTAGGTCGAAAAAAATTTTCCTCAACTAGGTATGGAAAAAACCCTGTTTTTTTTAGGTTTTCTTTTTTTCTCGGTTTTTAACTGTCGAAAAAATGTGAAAAAATTCATGAGTACAGAAAATATGATTAATTTTATGTAAAAAATTTTTTCAAGCTCAATCAAGATCATTATGACCTCTAAAAAATTATTCAAACTCTAAAAATCCCATATCTTTTAACCAAAACAAGCTTCAGGCTCAGATTTTTAATATGTTATATTTTTAACTGTTTTTTACTACCTCAAATTTTTTCAGATTTTTTTGAGTAGTGAGTCATGCCCAAAAGTGCTAAAAATCAATTTTTGTCCGTGAAACGACTTAAAATCATCATTTTATAGTGTCCTGATTTTTTTCTTGCACTAAAAGGACTCAAATGACTTCAAACAATTAAAAAATATGTCCACTAAAAATAGTAAGAAAAAAAATCCACTGATCGAAACTAGTAGTTTTTATATTTTTTAATTGTTTGAGGTCATTTGAATCCTTTTAGTGCAAGAAAAAAATCAGGACACTATAAAATGATGATTTTAAGTCGTTTCACGGACAAAAAATTGATTTTTCGCACTTTTGGGCATGACCCACCACTCAAAAAAATCTGAAAAATTTTGAGGTAGTAAAAAACAGTTAAAAATATAACATATTAAAAATCTGAGCCTGAAGCTTTTTTTGGTTAAAAGATAGGGGATTTTTAAAGTTTGAATAATTTTTTTAGAGGTTATAATGACCTTGAATGAGCTTGAAAAAAAATTTACATAAAATTAATCATATTTTCTGTACTCATGGATTTTTTCGAGAGTTAAAAACCGATAAAATAAAATAAAACGTAAAAAACAGGGTTTTTTCCATACCTAGCTGAGAGGAAATTTTTTTTCACCTAAAATTCGGTCTACCTTTCATAATTAGCCCTAAGAAACACTTTCATCATGCGAAGAAAATAAAAAAAAAGGGGAGGCATTTCACCATACTTATGGGGGGATACCCTTTGGTATACGGGGTTTATTTTGGTGTGCTGACTACGAATCTGCGTATAAAAATATCCGCAAGTGTCTGTAAGTGCCCACAAGTAAGGTTAACATGTGTCAAAATCACTAAATGAAAGTGTTGGATATCTCGCTTATCAGTATGGATTTCAGTATTCGGCGCAATGTGTTTTTTATTAAAGAAAGCAAAGTTGCTTCGTCTCTCTTATTCTCTTGGCAAATTTCGATCCTGTATTTTTCTGGTTCTCCGTGTACGATCATTCCGAGAAGCCATGATCCTTCGATAACTCGTTCACGTTGGTACTTTCGACGTCCACTTTTACACTCGTCAATCTCAACAATAACACCCTCACCTACAATTTGGCCTTCCCCGAAAAAACTATTAGTAGTTCATTGGAAAAAATTAGTTTTCAAATAAACCATTTCGAATGCCACATAGGAACTGGTATACACCAATATTACAATTTAAAACTTCCAGACTCGATATCTCGAAAACCAAGCGAGATATCGACTTTTTTACAAGGATAAAAAGTGTTTATTTTGGCCTTCTATACGAATATACATGTTTATACGCCTATATAAGTGTTTATTTTGCGGCGCCACAGAAATCGTAATCGTGCACTTGCTGGTATTTTCACTGAGATTTGTACTCAGCACACCAAAAAACATCCGTATACCAAATTTCAAGCAATTTGAAGATAGTTCGTATACGGAAATACCTATATCCAGAACTTCCGCAAATACAAACTGTCTATTTAGATGTGTTGCCCAACATGCTTTCGACAACAACCATAGGATAGATATAAATAATTTAAAATTAATTAGAAATGTAACAAACAGTAGACAGTTGGATGCTTTTGAAAGTTTAGAAATCATTTTGAGTAACAATAGTATGAATAAGGACAATGGTCCGATACCCACCAGTCCACTGTTTGCTCTGATAAACAAAGACAGTGAACCGTGGCAACAAATTTGGTATAAACAGTGCAAGTGTGTAGGCTAGAATTTAGTTTTAATCTTCTCCTGAAGATGCCAACTTGGTTGGCGAAACGCGCGTCGAGAAAAGTGTAGTAGTTCGGTGTTTCGTGGAAAACGTTGGTTTATAATTCTAAAAATAAACTACAGACGCTTTTTGGGTAACCCCAATGACAAAATCAACAATAACGAAAAGTCAGGAATATACGAAATAAGTTGTAAAGATTGTGGTCAAAAGTATATTGGGCAAACAAAAAGATCTATATTGACTAGATTTAAAGAACACATGGCTCATTTGAAATATGGCAGAACTGAAAAATCTTGTGTTGCCCAACATGCTTTCGACAACAACCATAGGATAGATATAAATAATTTAAAATTAATTAGAAATGTAACAAACAGTAGACAGTTGGATGCTTTTGAAAGTTTAGAAATCATTAAGAGTAACAATAGTATGAATAAGGACAATGGTCCGATACCCACCAGTCAACTGTTTGCTCTGATAAACAAAGACAGTTACGGTTCAGTGAACCGTGGCAACAAATTTGGTATAAATAGTGCAAGTGTGTAGGCTAGAATTTGGTTTTAATCTTCTCCTGAAGATGCCAACTTGGTTGGCGAAACGCGCGTCGAGAAAAGTGTAGTAGTTCGGTGTTTCGTGGAAAACGTCCAGTTTTTTGTTTCTACGCCGAAGGTTCCAGTACCCACTCCAGGATGTCTATTTAGATGTTTTGTAACAAACTGCAATATTTCAAATTCAAACTGTGGTATTCCGTGTCGCGACTATTTCAAGTAATAAACATTTTTTTAAGTAGTGGGGAAATGTCGCGGCGACATGACGAAGCTCTGAGAACCAGACTTAACGGTGTTTTGTTACCTGATTAGGGTCACTTTTGATGAACACGTAGTTTGTCTCCAGATTATAAAATTCATCCACATAGGATTTCATTTCGGTATCTCTAGAAGGCATCACGCTGGAATTAATTAGTGAAACTCCGTTCTTTACATTCCAAATAAAAAAACTATACTGCTAAATTAAGCATCGTTATAGAGATAATTTCATGTACTGTGTTAATAAAGGCCACATAAACCGGCTGTCTGCTAAAAAACCCCACGAGCTATAACTCCTTTATTTGTAGCCTAATGTTAAAAAACAAAAAAAAAAAAAAACAGATGAAATGGCTCTAAATGAACTATAAGGGAGACTACTGCAGTATTTTTCAACTCTTTTTTTCTGAATCGCGATAGTCAACTTTTTTTTCAAATGGCAATGTAGGTTTTTTTTTGTAAATTATTATGCAAATTTGTTTTCTGAATCCAACGATGTATAACAAATTGACATTTGTGAAACATTTATTGTAGAAAAAGTGCCAAAATGTTTGTCAATATACGACATTGAACAGTTAAACACAAAATAACGTTAAAATAAGTACAACAAAGTTGAACAACGTTAACAAAGTTAACAAAGAATATGATATTATACAACTAATGCTCAACCTACTACACAAGTGCTGCTCAAATTGGCCGTCGGCGTAATTAAGACATGCCTGGCATCTCCTAAATACAGCATGGGTCGCATTGAATATAAAATCGGGGGGTATTTCGCGGCAAGCACGTATAATTCTTTGCCTTAGATTTTCTTCATTTACGGGTGGTGTTAAATAAACTTGATCTTGAATATACCCTCACAACCAAAAATCAAGTGGAGTAAGATCTGGAGAACGGGCAGGCCATTGAATAGGTCCATAAGTTCCTATCCACTTATCATTAAACAGTGGTGTTTAACCAATTGGTATTTATTCTGGCATTATGAGGGGGAGCCCCATCTTGCTGGAAATAAATTCTAATCAGTTCTGCAATAGGTAATTCATCTAAAAAAATTTGAAGTTGTTCCGTCAATAACTGATCATATTTTTCTTGATTTAGGGTGCCGTCTATGAAAAATGGTCCAGTCAATCTATTACCCAAAATGCCACACCACGCATTAACACTAAACCGTCGCTGAAAATTAGTTTCGACGATAACACTTGGGTTTTCTTGGCTCCAATGTCGGTGAATATTTCTATTAAAAATTCCATTTGCACTGAATGTACATTCATCTGACCAAATAATCCTAGCTTGAAAAAATGGGTCTCGTCGCAATGAACTTAAATAAAAACATAACACGGATCTCGTATGTAATATAAATTTATAATTCTACTAAATAATTCGAATTATTACTTCGATTTTGAAATATTAATTATTACTAATTATTCGATTGTGAAAATAATTCGATTATTCCCAACGCTAGTATAGACATCAAAAAAAAACGTCAACTCTGGCTACAAACGAGATGGAAATAGCGGTCATGTCTAAGCTTTTCGGTTGTCATACATTTGACAAGTGACTGTCACAATTTATAAAATAAACAATGACTGTAATATGATATGACAGTCTTGACAAGTAAATAAGGTTATAAATTCGATCAAGGATAGAAATACGTCTTTTTTTTCTCGGCCAACTTTGATGACGTTTTTTTTTTTTGAATGTCTATATTATTTTTGTTTTCCACAGCTTACGTGATTAGATTAGTCAAACTACGTTTGGTATCAGTTAGCCGGCAGGACGCCGATTGCGATATGACATTTTGGCACTTTTTCTGGAATAAATGTTTCACAAAAGTCAATTTGTGATACATCGTTGGATTCGGAAAACAAATTTGCATAATTTACAAAAAAAAATCCTATATTGCCATTTGAAAAAAAAAGTTGACTATCGCGTTTCAGAAAAACACTGCAGTACTCTGCCTTATTAGAGCCATTAGAGCTTAGACATTTAGAGCCATTTCATCTGGTTATTTGTTTTTTAACATCAGGCTACAAATAACGAAGTTATGGCTCGCGGCGTTTTTTATCAGACAGCCTGTATATCTGCTATAATTTTATTTTTCATTACATATCCACACAATTATTAAAACCCTGAATAATGTAGGTATATTTAGGTATTTATTTTTACATACATATCTACTTTCAACAAGTCATAAACTCTTAATTTTTTATATACCTGCGTATTTGAACGTGAGCTACAAAAAATACCCATCAAAGTTTAAAATAGTCTTTTGCCATATAATTTATTCTGAAAAAAAATTGGTTAAATTTATGAATTAAAAATATAATGTGCATTAACAGAGAGAATATTAACATTAAGAATATTTTGTGCATTAACAGACGAGAATTAATAAAAAAAAAAATATTTAAGAGTTATGATTACTAATATTTTAATTAACAGAATTAGATCTAATCCAGGACATTTTGTTCTGCTACATTATTTAACGCTGATTGGACAAGCTCGTCATTTAGATCGAAATTCACCAATGAGTGTACCGGATTCATGGAAATTAATGTAACAAGCACTGCTAAACAGCAAAAGAATGAACCAACAGATTCATTCAATATTAGCTTCCTCTAAAACTATAAAAGAGGCAATGATAGAGGTATGAATGAGCATCACATAAATATTTTTCATAACTATTGCCATCTCGTATTACAAACAGAACCATCCATCGGCTTTGTGACTAACTTCTGTTCGTTCAAGCGCTACCTGGAACGACGATTATCACATAATATCTATAATTGGACGATGACCGTCAGTCACATTTTTACTATGGAAGTGGTAAATATGTATATACAGTGAGGTCCATAAGTAACGGATAAATTCATTATATACGTAATTTACAATTTATGAGTAAAATCCTGAAACACGTCAATTTTTAATTCTAGAATGACATTTTTTGAGCATAATTTTATACCTCCCTCTCCAACCCCCTTGGAGTGACAGCTACCCCTTTTTTTAATTTCTATAATTTTTTTATTGAAAAATATTACATTTTTAATGTTACTAAGTAAAGAAAAGAACATGAAACAGAACAGAAGAACAGTTTAAACCAAATGTTCAAACTGGACGCCCGTTGCTTCTTGACAATAATGGAGGCGTTGCTGAAATTCTTCTAAAACATTTTGTATATTTCCGGGGTGATTTGATTAATTTCTTGCCTTATTCTGTCTTTTAAAACTTCTACGTTATTTGGTCTGTTGAAGTAGACTTTCGATTTTAAGTAACCCCATAAAAATAGTCAAGCGGGGTCAAATTGGGAGAACGAGCAGACCACTCAATTTCACCGCGTCTACCGATCCATTTATTGGGAAAAACTTGATTCAGATAGGCTCTTACTTCCAATTTCTCTTATCAATTTCATTGAGGTTATCATCATCTGGGAAAATCATTCTTAACTCTTTAATTAAGAAATTTTGCAAGAAATCCAAGTAACGCGCGCCAGTTAATGTGCCATCAAAGAAATATGGTCTGATTTGAGAATTTATAATTCCAGCCCAAACGTTCACCTTCTCAGGAAATTGAGTATTGGCCTCCATCATCCAATGTGGATTTTCTGTACTCCAGTACAGAAAATCAGTTCTGTTTGTTGACTGTTCCATTTAAGACGAATGTTGCTTCATCAGAAAAATGAATGTTTTTTATACATAAAGGATTATCTTGGCATCTATTTGCAATGATTTCGCAATATTCCAACGCCGATCCCCGATCGATCGCCCCCGATTCCCGATCGCCGGATCAGGGTCATCCTCGTTAAGTTCTTGAACCAAATGAATTTTATATGGGCGGTAATTTTCGTTTTTTAGAAGACGCAATATGAACGTTTTACTAACATCATTATCGGAGGCAACTTGTCTTTAGGTTTAGGTGGATTATCTTGAACATCTTAACAATATATCCAATTTCTGTTCATCGTCTATAATGCGTTTCCTACCAGATTTAGGAATATCTGTGACATTTCCAAATTCACGAAATTTGTTTTCTATTCTACTAACCTGGGAAATGCGGCGGTCAGGATACTTAGTATTGAATATTTCGCACACCTGCTTCCGCGTGTAGATATAATATAGACCAATAGTATGTAGATTAAGAAAATTTTTCGTTTTTCGCTCTAGGTATTCAGTTTTCTGAGAAATTTGTCCGGCCGTGAAGAACCTTAAAAAAAGGCGCGGTCGAAGATTGGCTGTATCTCCGCCATTTTGTATTGAAATAACAATAATTTTTTTTATACTTCAATACATGTTTAATAAGCCCTCTAAAAATAAATACTCTTGCTTTTCCCATTATCCCAAAATGAATTCTCAAAGTTAGGCCTTTTTTTTCGGTCGCTAGAGTGGTGTTACCCATTAAGAACCCTTTTAAATGAGCTATCACACGCACCCTCGTTCCATTTACAAAAATTAAAGGGGTAGCTGTCACTCCAAGGGGTTTGGAAGGGGAGGTATAAAATTATGCTCAAAAAATGTCATTCCAGAATTAAAAATTGACGTGTTTCAGGATTTTACTCATAAATTGATACGTAGATAATGAATTTATCGGTTACTTATGGACCTCACTGCATATAATAAATGTCCAGAATTATGAGAGGTGTTGGTAGTGAGCGTGTGAGCTGTACGTAAGTAGGGAGTGGTGGGTTGTACGTATTCACCCCACTTCGACGTAAGATACAGCATAAATATCCATGTTGAATCCTTAATAGCCTAGTTCCTCAATGTTTCAACACTTCCTTCATATTATTATAATTTAACATTTATAAAATTGACATCTTACTGTTACCTGTCACACTTGTCTTTCTCCTTTTTAATATCAGGTTCTTCTGACTTAATGCCCAAACATCCCTCTAATTCATGGTATTCAGTCATGCTTTTTTGTTGATTCCGTGTTATTTTAACATCCTACAAGCATTTTTTTTTAAATAAGTTTTAAAAAAAACTGGTTAATTTTGAAGAAAATATAAAATCTAGTACAGCTCTGAATTCTTTAAAAAAATGTCATTCCCATTAAACAAAATGTTGATAACATCACCACTTATGTGATCTATTTTGCATCCAATAAGCTAAAGATATCTGCAATGATCAAAATCGTGTTTTGACATTTCATTGAAAAATTCGGAGAAAATTTAATTTCGGAAGTATTCTGAGGAAATTATACAATATACATTTTGTTTGTAATATTAGAATGGTATTTTTTTACCTGACATGGTTCGGTTTTTATAACTGTATGGTTTGTTTCAACGCTATAAGATTGATCCACAAAGGGTTTTATTTCAGTATCGCCACAAACTTCCAGACTCGATTCAACTGGTGAGAGCATATTATTTCCATTCCTAAAAAGAATACATACAGCTACATTAAATACATCCTACAGAAGGTGTGTATTTTTACAAAAAAAAAAAAAAAATAATAATAAAATAACGGCACAATTATCTGCGACAACAATAATTATTTGGGAATTAATTTGACAAATTTTAACCTCAAAAATGTGATTTAAGAGTCATTGTCTGAATGAATATAAAAGTGGTTTTATACGTGATCTATTGGGGGTTAAGAAAATTTCAAGAAATCAAAACTACTCACATTATACAATATCGAACTAGAGGAAATCACGTGTAATTTCCTACTCGATATTTAAAGGTAAATTTAGATTAGATTTGTTGTTACACAGGAAAATGGAAAACAGTAATGAAGAATTTTAATTTCGTTCTCATTAATATTGCTGTGACATATAAGAACTTCTTTTCGTCCATCCAGTCATTCGGTGGACTAGCCGTTTATAAAAATCACCGTACTATTGACTGAAAGCTTAAAATTTACCCGCCAGATCCATCTTCCCCCATTTTACGAGTAATACTGAGCTCCTCTCACTTCTCAACGCCTAGGCATCTCTTAAGCTTATACACACAGATTTGTTATGTTTATATGGATACTAAAAAATAAAATTATAATAAAATAAAATGCGAATTCGGAAAATACTCACTGGTACACATATACGTCCTCTGAAAATGAAAATCATTCTTGAGTCCTTTTACATTGTATTATCAGCATTTTATAGTGAGTAAAAAAGTATCTGATATTACAAGTTTTTCAAAATGGTGTAATAAAAAATATTACAATTGCCAGATTAATTGAACAAAAAAGTTTATTGATCGAACAAATCTAATATCACAAAATAGCACTAAACTAAATAGATCTTATACCGTTCTAAACCTAACGTCCTAAAAAATGTATACAACCTAACCTTAATTAGAAAAATAACCAGGCAATGTAGCCAACCCCTAGAGTTTAAATTTTGGAAACTTCATCGATATATCTAAATCGAGACAAGAGTTCTTCTTTGTACAAACCAGTGAAAAACACTTCTTTCAAATGGCGTATCATAAGTACCGGTGCACTTTATTGTGTCAATCCGTCCACTCAATTTTCGTCTTTTTTTTCAGTTTTTTCAAAGTAAATTTCTTTTTTTCCAAGAATTTGTGCCACTGACGATTTACAAATATTGTACATCTTACATAGATCAACATTTTTAACACCATTTTTTGCGTGATTTATCAAATCCAGCTTTTGCTCCAAGATTAGCCTCATAGCAGGCTCTTTTCTCTGCAAATAAACAGTACAATAATGTTTGTTTTGTATCACGGTTTTCTTAAAAATACATATTTTCTCATAATTTTTCATTTCAGTTTGAAATTATTATAGGTTACGTCAACAAAATGTTCAATAAAACAAACCTTTACTTTGAATTACAAAATAATTACCTGCATCACTCTCTCCTTTGCACCTGACATTTTTTTTGTTTAGAAAAACGTTCTTTTATTAACATGTACACATGTATGTATGTATTACATTTGCATAAAAACCTCGAAAAACAAAGAAAAGTACTAGAATGAGCCAGAAAAACCCTTTGCGCATGCGCCAGCAGTTCGGTAATCCCGAGGTGACGAGAGTTCGGAAATGTGGAAGTCTGCGGAACGTAAAAGTTCGGAAATGTGGATGTTGAGTGTACTAGAATGAGCCAGAAAAACCCTTTGCGCATGCGCCAGCAGTTCGGTAATCCCGAGGTGACGAGAGTTCGGAAATGTGGAAGTCTGCGGAACGTAAAAGTTCGGAAATGTGGATGTTGAGTGTACTAGAATGAGCCAGAAAAACCCTTTGCGCATGCGCCAGCAGTTCGGTAATCCCGAGGTGACGAGAGTTCGGAAATGTGGAAGTCTGCGGAACGTAAAAGTTCGGAAATGTGGATGTTGAGTGTTGTTGAAATTTGTAAAGGAAGCGGGGTTTGTTACGGAATACGGGCGGGCGGGCGGCAATCTATAAATCAGGCCTAACACTGAAAAAAATTGTAGATAACAATTGTGGAGCCCAAATTATACTGCTATGGACTCTCAGATATTTAGAAAACTACGTTTTGATTAACTTTTTTTAGAAACCTAACAACTGTAACCTCACTTTTATCACAGTCTTAAGTGAAATGATAAACTGATCATGGTATTTTTAATTTCAGTAGGATCTGATATCCTCAAAATGAGACGGCATAAAGAAATACCCATTTTTGAACTTAAATGAAATAAACTGATATTTCAGGTAAAAGAAACACAGCAAATTTCACCGTTCTCGAACCAATTCCGGATTAATTCAGTTGGCGCTGGAACACTCTCTGATCTAATACCGGAATCAGTTATGTGACTATTGGAACACAAATTTCAAGTACAGGTACATGCTGGAACAAACCTAAGTTTCCAGGACGCGACGGGAATCCTTTTATATGTGCCACATTAACAAAGTACATTGTCAGCTCTTATATATAGTTTTTGTAAAGCCGACATCGGCCGGTTCTGAAAAAGGACAAATGCTACACCTCTCGTTCTAACGACAAGCACATGTGGTGAGAGGGCCGGTCTTATTCCTTCACTACCTTCGATGCGTGTGCGGTTGCTTCTTATCTGTCCTCTCACTTCCGTTCGTCCTTTTTCATAACTGGCCGATGTCGGCTTTACACACACTGTATATGTACGTAGTACAATAATAATTCAGTCAAATAACGCCATTATATTCCGAAATTAAACTTTTTTTTTTTGTA